>CM067169.1:157171148-157256618 GCA_034093135.1 Erigeron breviscapus | reverse complement strand
TTGCTTCAACAGCTGAACACAAGATGTCAAGTTTGCAACCACCGAAGCTTGCACATCTCTTTTTGTTAGCTTGAAGGCTTCTCTGATTGCAGAGCTCACCTTATTGCAAGTCATCACCAGCTCATTCAGCTTCCCAACTACTAGTCCTTCGTTTCCAGCAACCTTGGTTAATCTCAGTTCCAAGAAACATCTAAGCTCCTTTCATTTCAGCCACAGAACTAGTATTGGCAGTTAGAGACTTGGTTAAGTCCTCCACCCTTAGAATAAGGCTTTGGACTTCGGTTTGAGTCTTCTCTAACTGTGCTTCTACATTTAAAGGTGGTGGAGGTTGTGCAGAAGCAGAAGCAACAAATGGTAGATTACCAAGCCCTTTCAGAACATTGTTTAGTTGTAAATCAGTTGGACTCTCAGATTCTGTTTCAGAATCCAAGTCCTTCTCTATTTGGGGCATCATAATTGATAGGCGGTGGGATGTTGTGAATTTGGGGGTGAAGAAATTGAAGTGAAGGAGTAAAGTACCGGCTGTAACATAGGCAGGATTAGTGCCCGGTGGAAAAATTGGATGTTGATGAGATGGAGGTGGTGGAACATAAGGATTAATATCTTGTTCTTGTTGGTCTGGTTGAATTTGGATTTCTGGGGGAGGAGGAGGGGCGTTTGCGAGGATGGTGGCTGGCTCAGAATCAGATTGATTCGCCTCCAATAATCCCTCGTCAAACTCAAAATCAGCAAGGGAATCGAGATTCCCCTGAGGTAGCTCATCGTCATCCCAGAAAGCATTCACTTTTACAATCTGGTCAGATATGCTCTGGTTTGGGTCACTAGTACCCGCACCAGTTTCTGGTTCAACATCTGCAGAAGCAGGTGCATCGTTACCAGATTCAATGATCGGCTCAACCGTAGTATCATTGCTATGGACAGTAGATACAGAAGCGAATGATGTTCAGAAACTTATCTTTAGATCGACTAACGGGTCCCACATTCTTTTGTGGCCCACTTAGTGACCTTTCTGAACCAGCTAGTGTGGCTGAAACAGTTTTATTAAATACCTGAAGCATAGCAGTGGATAGTTCAGGCTCATTTTCAGCAGTGGATGCCTTTGAGAAATCTCTGCTGTATTCAGGTACTGAAGCTTCAGTCCAGCTTGATTATAAGCTTCACCAAGAATATCCATGAAACATAAGCTCAGAAATCTTGGAAAGGCAATATGCAGACTTCTCTTTCCTTTTAGTTTTGTAATTAGCTGAGTAAAGAGAATCTCAGCAAAGTCTGCTTGTATCCCATTCCAAATATAATACCCCATCTCAACTTGGGGTAATGAAAGTTGGTCCACCCTCCATGGTTGCCACCAAGACTTTCCACAATCTGGGTCCAGAAGAACCTCCAGCAATTGCCAAATCCAGACATAAATATGTGTCCGGAGGTCTTCAGATTACCATCAGCATCCTCCATATCGCCATGACGGTGGCGACTAGAACTTCCCTGAAATTGACTCCTTTGAGTCGTTTAGCAATACCTGGGAAGGTTTGAGGTAGTTCAGATGAAGGGAATTTCTGAACCCCTCAAGAGTGATAACACACTGCTTGGTGCCCTCATTGAGAGTGAAGGAGATGGATTGTTCATCTTTGCTCACCACAGCAGTATACCAGAATTCAAGCAAGTATCGATGATACAATGCCTGAGGATTAGCGGTCAGAGCATAGTGGAAAGGGGATTGCTCCCAAAAATTATTAATTCTTCCCATTAGGTTTTGGATTTCACATTTAATTGAGCCAAGAAATTGCTCATGTTAAATCGGATTTGAGAAGGGGTGAAATTCTTTGGCCATGTGGCAGATGTTTTCACATCATCGATGGAGTATATTTAAAATTGATGAGCGATTTGGGTTGTGAAGAAGATGATGATTTAGACATTTTTAAGAATCGAAAGTTGAAAGTGAAAGGAATATGAAGAGTTAAGGAATTTGAGAGTGAATATGAGAGAGATTGATGATTGGAAAGTAAATGAAAAACGAAGTAAATGAAAGAATGAAAAGGAATTTGAATTTAAGATGGAATATAAAGTGATTTTCCAATTAAAAACAATTTCTGGGGTCAAGTCCGCATTAAATGCAGAGACATTTGAGTGACCCCACCCTGCAACACTTTTTCAGAAAAAGTACTCATTTCTTTCCCTTTTACGGCGCAACTTGTGTGACACATAAGCATGACCAACGTAAGTTAAAAACATAGTATGCAGTAGGCCACGTGTACACACAATTGACCAAGTATCAAAAAATATCTTGAAAGGATTGTTGTCTTTCAGTGATGACAAAATGAATTCTGAGCATGGTCAGTTCCAAAGAGATCTAAACCATCTCAGTTAATAAAATTCAACTGAAATAATTTTGATTTTCTGAAGTGCTTCAGTTAAATACGTTTTTCTGAGTAAAAGGTTCCCCCTCAAAAATGAAGGTTTATCTTAAAGTTTGAAAAATATTTAACATTCCCCCTGAAGTGATGATCCATGAATTAATAAGTGCCAAGATAGTATCACAAAGGCGTTCGATAGCTAGGCGAGCAAAAATTACATGGATCGCTCAGACTGGTGAACCAGATCAGTGTCACTGAGGCGTTCATAACAAGATTACCAGTCTAAGGATTTAACATACCCAACTCACTGACCAGATGTTTAAAGGTTTTGACATCTAAAGGTTTTGTAAAAACATCAGCGAGTTGCTTATCAGTGGAATAAAGTGCAATTCAATATCTCCTTTCAGAATATGATCACGAATGAAATGATACCTGAGATCGATGTGCTTGGTTTTCGAGTGCATCACAGGATTGTGAGATATGGCAATGGCACTAGTGTTATCACAAAAGATTGGAGTCTTTGTGTAAGTAACACCATAATCAGTCAGCTGGTTCTTCATCCATAGAATCTGAGCACAACAACTTGCTGCAGAAATATACTCAGCTTCTGCAGTGGATAGTGATACTGCAGTCTGCTTCTTACTGGTCCAACTTACTAATTTGCCACCAAGGAAATGACACCCACCTGTGGTACTTTTCCTGTCTATCTTACAACCTGCATGATCAGAATCTGAATAACCCATTAGATCTAGACTAGAGCCTTTGGGATACCAAAGACCCAATCTGGGGACACCCTTAAGGTATCTGAAGATCCTTTTAACAGCATTTACATGTGCTTCTCTGGGATCAGACTGAAATCTAGCACAAAGGCATGTTGCAAACATTATGTCTGGTCTACTTGCAGTTAAATACATCAGTGAACCAACCATACCACGATATTTTGTATGGTCCACTGGTTTTCCATGTGGATCAGAATCCAAAGATAATGGAGCAGAAATAGGAGTATCTTTTGATGAGACTGAATCAAATTGATATTTCTTTAATAAATCTCTGACATATTTTTCTGGTTTATGAAAATACCATTTTCAGTTTGTTTTACTTGAAGTCCCAGAAAATATGTCAGTTCACCCATCATACTCATTTCATACTCAGAAGACATGATTTTAGAAAATTTTTCACACATCTTCTCATTTGTAGAACCAAACACAATATCATCAACATAAATTTGTACTAAAAGGATATCACTTTTATCATGCAATATGAACAAAGTATTATCTATTGCACCACGCTTAAAACCATTTTTAAGAAGATGTTTAGTAAGAGTATCATACCAGGCTCTGGGTGCTTGTCTCAGACCATATAAGACTTTGTTCAGTCTGTACACCCAATGTGGTTTTTCTTTATTGATGAATCCTGGTGGTTGATACACATAAACGACTTCTTCTAGTTCTCCATTCAGGAATGCACTTTTGACATCCATTTGATAGACTTTAAACTGATGATGAGCTGCAAAGGCTAAGAATATTCTGATAGCTTCAAGTCTAGCAACTGGTGCAAAAGTTTCATCAAAATCTATTCCCTCTTCTTGTGCATATCCTTTTGCAACAAGTCTTGCCTTGTTTCTGATGATATGACCATCTTCATCCATCTTGTTTCTGAAGACCCATCTTGTCCCAATGGGTTCCTTCTTCAGGTTACTGGGACAAGGAACGAGTTCCCATACATCATTCCTTTTAAACTGGTTGAGTTCATCTTGCATGGCTTCAACCCAGCTTGGGTCTTGCATAGCCTCGTCAATCTTCTTGGGTTCAATTAGAGATAAGGAGCTGACGTTTAAGCATTGATCGCTTGTGGCTCTTCTGGTCTGAACCCCTTTACTGGACTCTCCAATAATTTGCTCGATTGGATGTGCTTTTGTCCATTTAGAATATTGACCAGGATGAACAATGATATCAGTGCAAGAACTTCTCTGAGTAACTTCAGGAGGTGCTTCAGAAAATACATCTTCAGCTTCTTCTTCTTCCTGCAGATCATGACTTGTATATGAAATTCTTCAGATTGAGGTTGCTCAGTGGAGCCTGATATCAGAGGAGAAGCAGCATGTACATCTGATCCAATAGTCAGTTCATGAGGTAGTTTGAAACTGACTGGAGGATAAAATGGAATGGTGCTAGGCTTGTTTATTACTGGTTCTGAACGGAGATGTTCAGAAGCAGGTTCAGGTGATTGATCAGTTTCAGCAATAGGATCAGAATCACCAAAACTTATTGGACTTTCTGAGGGTGGTGCAGGGATGGAATTTTTAAAGATTGCAGAATTGGATTCATCAAAGGTAAGATGAATTGACTCATCAACCTTTTCAAGTCTCTTGTTAAAGACTCTAAAGGCTTTGCGATTTGATGAATATCCTAGGAAGTACCCTTCATCAGCTTTGCATCAAATTTTCCAAGCTGACTTGAATCATTCAGAATGTATACTGGACACCCAAATACATGGAAGTATCCAATATTAGGCTTTCTATTTCTGAGTACTTCATAGGAGGTCTTCTTGTGTCTTTGACATAAACAGATCTGTTCTGAGTGTAGCAGGCAGTTGCAACAGCTTCAGCCTAGAAATTCTTGGGAAGACCAGATTCATTCAACATACTTCTAGCAGCTTCAATCAGCGTACGATTCTTTCTTTCTACAATACCATTCTGCTCTGGTGTGTGAGCTGAGGAGAAGTTCTGAGATATGCCAGTTTCAGTGCAGAAGGACTCCAGAGTAGCATTTCTGAATTCAGTGCCATTGTCACTTCTGAGCTGACAAACTTTTCGCTTGTACTTAAGCTCAATTTGTTTGATGAGAGCAATGATTTCAGCAGCAGCTTCACTTTTGGACCTGAGGAAAATCACCCAGCAGTATCTTGAATATTCATCAACGATAACAAGGGTGTACTTCTTTCCTGCTCTGGTCTGAACATTCACTGGTCAAAAAGGTCCATGTGAAGCATGTGAAGAGGTTCAGTTATACTAAAGCTTTGTTTTGTCTTGAATGAAGCTCTTTTCTGCTTACCCATTTCACAACCTGGACATGGCTTGTCTTTATTGAAAGACATAGAGGGTATCCCATCAACAAGTTATTTTCTAGACAACTTATTAATATTTTTGAAGTTCAGATGGGATAATCTCTTGTGCCACAGCCAGTTTGTGTCTTCATCTGCCTTTGAGTAAAAACATTGTTCAGTGGTAGAAGGATTCATATCAATGACATAAATGTTTCCCTTCCTTGATGCAATCAGTACCACCTTTCCATCTCTGTTGAATATGGTGCCTTGTGAAATATCAAATAAACCTTGAAGCCATCATCACACAGTTGACTGACACTGATCAGGTTATATTTCAAACCGTTCACATATGCAACACGTGTGAATTTGACTTGACCATTATTCACCACACCATATCCCTCAGTTTTTCCATTACCATCATTTCCAAAACTATTGAGGGCCCCTCTTGCACCCTATATTCCTCTAGCAGGGTCTGATAACCAGTCATGGTTCGGCCAGCATCACTGTCCAGAAACCATATATTCTTCTTTCGGTCTCCCTGCACACAAACAAAGATTAGTTCTTTTTGGGAACCCATCTTTGGATGGGTTCACTAGACTCTCCCTTAGTAGTCTCAGATTTCTTTGGTTCATAAGGAACAGAAGGATCAAAGGGGATCTCAGTCATAATTTCAGATGACATAAAGGCAATTGGTTTGATGGGGTTTTCAACCTTTTTCTTTTCAGATTTCTGCTTGATTTGCTTAGAAAAAGGTTTTGTATTTTGTTTAGGTTAAAGAGAAGGAGTTTCAACATTTTTTAAACGTGCATTACAGCTCTGCACTTGTCTAGCCAATAGTTGAAATTGACTTTCTAACCTTAACAAAATTGATTCTTCATTAGACACCTGAGCCTTACCTGAATCTGAGGTAGATGGCTCAGTAGGGGAGAAATTTTTCTTCTTCTTTAGGTCTTTAGGAACCTTAGATGAAGTCTGAGAGGATGGCTTTTTGGATTTAGCCTTCCTTTCTGAAACAGTTGTCTGAGCTGTTTCAGATTTACCCTCAGATTGTTCCTGGGCTTTATAAGTTACAGTTTTCTGCTTGCCAACTTTAGGAAAAATGATTTCAGGCTTTATTTCCTTTGGAAGTGCATCTAAATCAGTGATTATGGATGCCAAATGAAGATCACCAGACTCATATGCTGCTCTTTGTGATGCAAAAGTATTTTTAATTGCAGCATCTGGCCTTGGTGCTTTCATCCAAGATTAATAATTGCTTGTTCTTTTTCAAGGATGGATTTTAATTCTTCCTTTCCAATTCTAAAGTTGCAACCATAGACTGATAACTTTTTAGAGCCAATTGAACATCTTTCAGTTCTTTCAGTCTGGCATGACTGGCGTTTAGTTCAGAAGCATTATTTTCAAACATTTTTAGGCTTTCTGAACGCACTGTCTCAACAAATGAGATGTCAGCTCTAAAAGAACCAAAAGGTCCAGTTTGTGTTCCTCATTATTTTCAAAGCCAAAATTACTGACCTTTTTCATTACAATATCCACCCAGCGACCAGATTCAACATCGGATTTGACCAAATGACCTTGATCTTCTTGTGCCATGAAACACATGTCCCTAACTTCTTCTTCATCATCAGATGATTCATCAGAATCTTCCCATTTTTTAGTTTTGGCAATCATACAACTGTTGCTTGAGTTGTCTTGTGCCAGAAGAGCCATATGTGCCTTTAACTTCTTGTATTTGGCCTTATAGCTGTCGTCAGATTTCTGAAAAATAGAATGGTTAGGAGCAGATTGTGATGATGATGGTTGACTAGATCTGCATTCCTTCATGAAATGTCCTTTCTTGCCACATTTAAAGCATTCAAGATTAGACTTGTCAATAGAAGCGCTGGAAGCAAAAGGTTTGCCAGATCGATTTGATTTGGCCTTAAAACGATTGAACGTTTTAGCCAGCATGGCAACCAGATCATCATTGTCATCCTCATTACAATCATGAGTAACATTACCAGAGACACCAGTTTTTAGCATTTCAGAAACCATCTTCTTCATCGAGTCAGAAATGTCACTCTCAGAAGATAGTAGAGCAGTACTATGTGGTTCAGAATACTGAACCATACCAGAACTGGTAGAAACATGATTCTTGGCATCTTGCTCAGCCAAAGCTCTCTCAGCTTTGTTCTCTTCAGTATATCTGAAGGCTCCATAAAGGGAAGCGAGAGTGTGACTGTGCAAAGTTTTGCCTTGTCTCAAGACCAAGATTAAATTTTCCCATTTAAAAGGTAAAATGTCACAAAATTTTTCCAACAGAATTTCTTTATCTTTGGTAACACCCAGGGCTTTCAGTTGATTTACCAGATTTGTAAATCTGATGTAAGTTTGAGTTAAAGTTTCCCAGGGACAGCAAAGAAAGACTCATATCTTTTGTTTAAAGCAACTTTTCTTGTGACAATTGTCTCATTTGTGCCTTCAAACTGTGTCATTAGTTCCTCCCACATTAATTTGGAATTTTCAAGTAAAACAAGAGTGAGCATAAGGGTTTCAGGAACTGCATATAAAATCATATTTTGTAACTTAGTGTCAAGGTCTACAAGTCTATGATCTTCCTCAGACCAATGATCCTTCTCCTTAGGTGACTGCCTAGGAGTCCCATCGGTATTTCTGACAACAGTAGAGGCATTCATGGGGACAAAGGGTCCTTCTTTTAAGATATCGGGCAAATGTCTTTCAACACCAGCAATATACTTTAGCATGCATGCTTTCCATGTTTGAAAGTTTTCACTGTTCCCATCAAACTTGGGAACAGGATTATTTGGAAAGTGTACGTGTACATTATGCGATGGTATATTGTTATTGATGATAGGGGGTGGAGTAGTGTTATTAGGGTCAGGACGTTCTTGTTGAAAGTCAGCCATCTATGCAGATCAAAGGTTAAAGAATTGATATAATTCAACCTTGCTACTCTGATACCAATTGTGAGTCCCAAATATAGATGATTAACTAAACCCGACTGGCAAGTACAACTGATCTTGATGGACAAGTTAAGTTTACGATCCAGATATGGATAACAAGAAACAATTGACTTAAAGTAAAATGCAAGAACTAAATGGCAGAAACTATATAAAGATATATATAAGTATAATCAAGTATGTAGCATTGAGACACGTTGTTTTCTTTCTAATGTATTTGATTTATTGATGTATAAACAAATACAAGGATTGTTGCGGAACAAAGATAAACACCCAAGTGTAAGTATCTAAACAATCCCGAAAAACAAGTGATCTAAATAACTTGGAAATACTCGTAAGTTTTACTTAGAGTATATCTCACAAGTTGCAATGCTAAAGTTTCAAGCTCTTTGCAAGTTGTGAGAAGACTTCATATTTATAGACCAAGTTCATGATGACATGGACAAGATCGTATAAAAGTGGTTGTGAGCATTTAAGGAATTAAACTTAATTCCTTACATGCTTGTACTAGAAAGAGTATATAAGTCAGTTGATGTGACTTATAGTACTACGTTCCAAACCTATACTTTTACCTTGTACCTTTTATTAATAGATAAATCTATTAACTGGGTAAAGGTATGTAAAGTAAAAAGTCTTCCTCGTAATCAGTGTAAAGTGTTGTAAATACTTTACACTGAGATGCTTCAGTCTTCGATCTGGTAGAATCACTCTTTGCTCGCTCCTGAGATGATTCTCTTCTTCATACTTCAGTCTTTGACTTCAGAATGAATGCTTCAGATTTATCTTGATCTGAACAGAAGTGAAGCTTCAGTGAAGTAATTCTGAGACGGCTCAGAATTCTGTACAAACGTTTTCACTGAACTTCAAGCTATTTCTGAACAAATTATACTTGGTCGATTTCTGACCTAACAGCATCCTCAACCCAAAATTTACAATCTTCACCCTCCGCTGACGTCCCAAAACGTAAGCGGAGTGTATCAAAGGGCAACCCCAAGGTTAGAAAGTCCACAACGCCCATGGACATTAGTACCCAAGCCACCCCATCAGCAGCCTCCCAACAGGCTGTTGACGAGTTAAATGGAACAGCAGGCAGCCACCTCAAACTTCTGTAGGCGAGGTTGGTGAAGATATTGGGTCACCCCAACCCACTAGAGGTCAAAGTTCAACTCCACCCCCAAATATTTCCCCTCCTTCTTCTCAAATACCCTCTGAGTCATTGACAGCAGCCAGATCACAGGTGATGCTAGAGTCAACAAATTCTACGGCCGATGATGTCTTGGTGGAACAACACACTGAGACTGAGGCACCAGGTTCCCTTACCCCTCCTACTTCTATGGTCTTGGAAACTGTTTGTGTAGAGACTGAAGCAAATATTCTACCCAGTGAGTTTGACCTCCAAGATGATGATGCTGAAATCACACTCGCTGCCGCAGAAGAGAGTGAAGAAGAGGCCAATGTTAGTGGTTTCTTGGCAGAAGACTTGGGATATTTGCTGATCTCCTCTCCTCCTACTGAATTTGAGGATATCCCAGAGTCGTTGGCTGATATGCCTCCTCCACCATGCTACTCTCAAAGACCCACAGCTCCCCATGAACAAGTTGGTCATTTTGGAGATTATGTGCCTGAATTGAATGATGCTGAGCTTCAGCGAAGGGTGCTATACTGTCAGCTTCAAAGAATCAAGCCAGCAATTTATGTTGAAGTGGAAGAAGTTGATGATGAAATAATCATGGAAGTGCCACCATTGCACCACCCAGACTTTTTCAGGGTTCCTTGCTCTAAGTATCCTGTTTCTCTAAAGGATCTCAAGGTTCCTTCTGCTGATGAAGAACTCACCACTGCTTTTACTGCTGTCAATGTACCTGGTCTGGATTATGTTGAAACTCGTCAGCTACAAGAATTGTTGAGAAGGGTGCAAATCTGCCAAAGTCAAGGGAATAGACATGGATATTTGTATGCCTGGCTGGTTGATAAGGTAGCTGAACTGCACATTGGTACACTGGCTAACTTTCAAGGGCTATCCGCTGAACATGACGGTTTGAAAGATGAGCTGGCTACTCTTCAAGGCATGGTCTTTGGTATTACCAAGAATCAAGTTACTGACACCAGGACCCATGCACAACTACTTCGACGCAACCAAACCTTGCTACACGAGAGCATGAAAAAGGTTAGCACCTCTAACTCTTCTATCTCTGCCTCGCTGGATAAATTGAAAGCAGAAGTTGCTAAATCCACGACGGCTGCTGAGGTGCCTGGACTCTTACCAGCGCTTCAAGATCTCTCCCAATCAAATATCCTCTTCTCTGCTCATCTCCGTCAACTAAATCATACCGTTTCCTTCTTCTCAAAACATCAAGATGATTTTCGCACTTCTATCACCCAAGAAATCACTTCTCTCAAAAACAAAATCTTCTCTCATACTCCTTTCCAAGTAGCTGTTGACAAAAAGCTACTTGACGAATCTGTCAACCGTACCAAGAAGCTTGAAAAAGAGGTTGGAAATCTGAAGGGTATGATGGTTGAAATGCTGGGCCTCCTCAAGAAAGATAAAGTGGAAGTAGCTAGTTCCTCAGCTACTTCCAAGGGGGAGAAAAATATTGAGAAGGATCCAGCATCTAATGTTCCCCAAGCTCCCCTCACTGAAAACATTGGTAATGCTGAGATGGTTGATGAACCGGCAGCAAACGTTGAGGGGGAGCAAACAACAAAAACAACAATTGCTGAGAAGGTTGTTAAACCGGCAGCAAGTATTCAGGGGGAGCAAGCTGAGAAGGTCATTGAACCGGCAGCTGAAGTTGAAAAAGAAAAGGTGCCAGCGAGAATTGAAAAACTAGTTGTTGCTGAGAATGTGCCAGCAAAACCAATCAATGTCTCTATCTTCAAGCCTACCACTGAGTTCCACGCTGCCCTTGAAAAGAAATATGCTGATAAGGGTAAAGCAGCTGTGGCTACTCAAAGTAAGCCACCCAAAGTTCCAACCACAGCAAGAGAACAACAAGAAAAGTTAATGGCTGGAGCTTTCCCTAAGCCTTCACCATCTCAAAAGGCAACTGCTGAACTTACTCCTGAAGAAGTTGTGCTTCAGGAGGAGCTAAAAAGAAAAAAGAGAGAAGAGGAGCTCTCTCAAAAATTCATAAGCGAGCAGGTTGTTAGTGAAGAACTAAAAGATGCTGATGATGAAGTAAAGATGTTGGCTCAGCAGTCTGGTGGTCTTGAAGCACTCAAGAAAAATGAGGAAGAGTTCTATGCCAAGAAAAAGAAAAACTTTGAAGAAGGTCAAGGGCTCTATCTCAAATCAAGAGAAATAAGGCAAAGAAAAGAAGAGATCACGTCGGTCAGGGTCTCTCTAACCCAACAAGGGATGAATCTTTCCCTACAAAGAAAAGGAGTGCCCAAGTTGTATACTCTGAAAAATGTTACTAAAGATACACTTGGGCCAACTGAATGGATCGAAGTCTACAAGCTGATCAAGGATAAGACAGCTGTAAGTTATGAACCGCTGATCAAGATGGCAGGTGAGCAGATAAAACATATTCGCAAAATGGAACAAAAATACAAAGTCAAAGACTCTCTGCTCAGCGCTGCAAGACATCCCTTCCCTCTCCTCAGCAACCCAGAGTTGGATCAAAGAGATCAGCGTCTGGATCCCAGGTTTCTCGTCTCCCCACTGTACTCAGAATGGTTCCCAAAACTGATATAGATGAGGAGCCGCTGCTAAACTTGAAGATGCCTTCCAGAACTCTTTTCATGGAAGGTACATATGATGAGAAACTGGGAGGTTTCTGTTTTTGCAATGTCCATGGTCATGAACTCTTCTTCAGGACCAATGAAATTGGAATTGCTCCTTCTGCCTTCCTTTTGAAAATAAGGAAGTATTGTGCTCAGTCTTCCAATGATCCAGAATTTATAAGACTGATTGATCAAGAGCTGCTGAAGCCTGAAAGACAACAAGATAGAGCATTTATCGAGGCCAAGCAAGAATCTCAATGGGATTAAGTAGTCTTGTAATCTTTGTAATGCTGCTTATTGTAAAGGTGTTTGTCATATATATAAAATCAGCATTCCCTCATTTCAATCTCTAAATTCTTGTAAGTTCAAGCGACTTTACTCAGCAAAGTCTCCTCAGCGAATAGGGGGAGATTGTTGAGTCATGGATTCGCTGAAGACTTGCTGAGTCAAGTATTCGCTGAAAGACTCAGCGAGAGGCTTCTTCAGCGAGCTCTCAGCGATCATTATCTTTGAGTTAAAGGATAAGTTCAATGACTCACCGCCATGTCTTGTAAGTCAAATATGGGCGGGAAATTGAAGATAAGAAGGCTGGTCCCCAAGGACACGTGTTGATAGATCAAGATGAAGACATGTGACCTTGTACCATTTTGGTACTAAGGTGTTTCTCTTTCATGCCGTTTTGGGAAAGAAACAAGATGGCAAACAGAGATGTCTGAAGACCAGTCTTACACACCAATAGATAGTTGACAACCTTCATGTGTCAACATCTATTGGGTTGTCATGTGATGTCTTTTCTCCCCTATATAAAGCATCACTTGACCTAGCCGCAAAGATGTTGGTGTGTGCCATAATACACTTAGTGTGTTTTTTTCTCTCTGTATAATTGTTAAGTTTTTTGTGTGTCAAAAACTTAACAATATTTTCTCTTTTATTTCTTTGTAAAACCGACCATGTATTCACTGTTTAATCAATGTTACTTATGATTAAACCTTCTTACTTTATTGTCTTATGTTCTTGTGTAATTTACATTAGTTGTTAATTACTTAATCGTTGCAAACTTGGGACTTTTAAACTCTTTAGTTTCAAATACCTCCATCATAGAGCTGCACTCCTCAATTTCCAACACTTCAATCTTTAGCAATTGTGTCACTGCATAGGATGGAATCACAGTTGACAAAGCATGGCAACTCCTTATCTTTATCTCTCTGGAGTCTTGGCCTAAGGACCACGGAACAGAAAACTGCAGCGAACTTGAAATTACTCGCAATAAACTAATTTAAATAACAAAGATATTTATTTAATTCAACAAAGATTACTAGCTTTTTACGTACCAATGTAAATGCTGCTTTTTGATTAGCAATTTTACTCAGAGTCTCAGATCGAGTTTGGTTTCGTCAAATGACGTGTGCTGATCTTATCAGTACATCATAAATTTATCAAGTAGAATAGCATCCAGGCAAGCCATTTCAATTCCAAAACTTTTTAGGGTGTAAAATTCTTATATATATATTAATACTAGTTTTAATACTCGTATGATGTACGTGTTGTTTATATATATCGTAAGATTTATTTTATCTAGACAAAAATAATATTTAATCATAATATATCACATCCATTTTGTCTTAATAATAATAGTATAATAACTAGACACATTTAAAAAAACATATTAGTTAAAACTAAATATTACTTTTCATATTAGTAATGATTAATCTAATCAATAGATATGAACATAGTTGATGTCAATTTAAGATTTTCTACCACGTTTGTATAGGTTGTAATTTATTATAAGGTCCAAACATATATTGTTATTATTTATTGATTAATTTAGCATCTGTTATGGATTAGGATAACTTTTTTTTGAAAGGTGTGGATTATTTGCTTGCAACAGGGGATCTATCTTACGTTGTCTTAACCGGGTCCGCGCTAGAGAGCCCCTCACCCTCAATACCTTGTAGGAGGAGAAACCCCCAAATAAACCGCCCGAAGACACGACATTTAATTGGGATAAAACCCTGCCCCCTTTGCAGGACTCAAACCTGCTTCACTGGAGGACTTTATTTGTGAAATTCCTTGAAAATGTCTTTTCCATCTCTCGAACTCGAGACCTCCAGCATGTAAAACTGGTGCTCAACCACTGAGCTATAATGGGAAGTACGGATTAAAGTTTAAAGTTTCTACTTTTATAAATAACATCATACTATCAACACTTCTCCATTTTCCAAATAAAATAAGTGATAAAAATATAATTTGGTACTATTATCAAGGTTGGGGAACTCGTGACTCGGGATCGGATCGGCGAGGGGGGGAGTCACGAGTTTTTAAAAACTCGGATCGGAATCGGGGAGAACCCGGATCGGGTTTTTATATAGAAAATTTATAGTTTTTGAAATTATATGAAATAAACTTCAAACTTAAAACATAATTGTTTAGAAACTTTAACATAATACTTCAAAGTTCAAACTTCATTCATTAGAAACATAAACTTAAACCAATTAAAAAAAATATTTTTGACCAAAGTTGACCCGATTCCGGCCGATTTTTGACCGATCCAGGTGAGTTTGACCGAGTTTTACAAGCGATCAAGTCGTTGACCGAGTTTTCACCCGATTCTAGCCAACTCGACCCGTTTAACCCCCGATTCCGATTCCGATTCCGAGTTCCCGGCCGAGTCGGCCGAGTTTTACAACCCTGATATAAATTAACCCTTATTTTTGTAGTTTTATTAAAAATCTAAATCTATATAATTAATTATATAAGATTTATTTATGGTATCTAAAAGTAGGATTATTTTATGTCGCTTTAATAAGATGTGTAGAGCTGGCATATCGTGTCCGACACGACACGATACGACACGATAAGACACGAACACGATAAGGTTAAACACGAACACGACACGATAACTAATCGTGTCAGTTTTTCCAAACACGCGACACGATTTTTAACAGGTTACACGATAAGGGAACCTGTTAAGAGACTTGTTAAAAGGTACACGATAAGAGACCTGTTAAGATCTTTAACATGTCTTTAACGTGTCTTAACATGTCCATATATATACTACTTGTCTTATCGTGTTTTAACAGGTCCGGACCTGTTAAGACACGAAACACGTTAAGGCCAAACACGAAACACGAAAAAACGTATTTCGTGCTTCCGTGTCAAAAATTGTCAGCTCTAATCTTTAATAAAACGCAACATGTCAATCAAATGATGTCACACCCTGTTTTAGTATAGAGAAGTGCTAAACTTACAAACAATATACACACAAAAGTTTACAAACACATGTGACAAGTGATATGGACCAATGTATAAAAAGAAAGAAAGAAGGGAAATGAATTATGTTTGATTTAATATTTGTATTTTAATAAGAATTTGAATTTTTTTAAGCATATATGATGTTTGATGAATATATATTATGTATACTTTTCTTGTTTCCTTCATTGATGTTATCAATTCATTTAATTGGACAAAGTTTTATTATTCATCATAAAAACTCAAAACATATTGAAACGAAATTTATGATACATTTTTATAATCGAACGAGGTTAAAGACAATTATTATTAATAAATAAAAGATTATAAAATCGGCCCTTAGAAAAATGGGGCCTTATTGGTTATGTAAGATTGTAGCAATGGGACCGTGGTTATCAAATTAAATAAAACTTGAATTCAACTAAATGCATGCTAAACTACTTCATGCATTAAAATGTCCAAATAGACAGTACTTTTTAAAACATATCTATATCTATATCTATACTCCATATTAGCAAACTGCCTATTTTTTTTTTCCAACTATTTTATCTTTGAAATACCATATATGCCTCTAAACTTCTATACTACCTATACACAATACACCCTAAACTACCAAAACTACCCTTATAATTTCTTAACTCAAACATACACAACGAAATCACACAAACCACCCCATCTCTTCCTTCTCTCTCACTTGTGCTTGCTCCCCCTCTCTTGCCGCCGCCGACGACCCTCCCCAATCCCCCTCTCTGTTTGTTTTAGAGATTCCTTCACTGGTGACACCATCTCCATCACCACCGCCACCACCACCACCACCATCCATAGCCACGACCACCATCCATCACCTCCACCTCCGGTGATTCAGTAATCTTTTTGGGTTCATCAATCGACGTCGGCGCGTGATTGATATAAATCTTTATTTCTTTTTATAGATTTAGGGGTTTCATCAAATATTTTAATTATTTCTAATTTATTTGGAATTGTTCTTACTATTTTGTTTTACGTCTTAGATCTGGACACCAAGACGACCGTCAATCCGCCATTAATTTGGTATAAATTTATTATTTTTTTCAATTGGTATAAATCTTTTCATTTTTAATTTATTTTTTACATCTACCCAATCATGTTTTCTGATATAGGAACCACTATCAGGGTATTGCTATTGCCATTATCTATCCTCTCTTTGTTTAAATAAATTTGTGATGCTTGAAGGTGTATGACCTACTTTCCCCCTTCTATTGATTTGTTTCTATTTTCATATGATAAATATGTGGTAAATGTTCTTTCTTTATCAACTATGTTGTATCTCAGTTCCTACATGGGTTCTATATTTTGAACTAAATGCAATGATTTTATAATTTATTCGTTCATTTTTTTGTTTCACATACACATATAGAGGCCATTACAAATATATAGTCAGACACCAAAAGCTCTGCTATCACCAAATGTCAGTCATCATAAGTCTTACTCGGGTAAATGGGAAGTGTTGGATGAATGGCTGTGACAGTCCACGATTTGCACACTTATAATATAAATAATCTAGACAAGAATGTAAGAACAGAAAGTAAAGAACATAAACAAGAATAAGTTCAAATGCAAATATCTAAGCAAGTCTAATCATATGTATCATTGATTAAACGATGAATACATGGTCGATATTACAACTTGTCTTACAAGAATACAAATGAACTAAATAATTGCTAAGTCTAGACACACTATAAACTTAAGCAATTACAAGAGAGAAAATAAAGTGACACACACTTTGTGGTGACAAACACAAGTGTAACTGGTGCGGCTGTGTTGCTTTATATAGGGGAGGAATTAGGGCAACACAGCCTTACAATGATAGTGATAGAATGGTGGTTGTCGATCTTCCATTGGCTCGAAGTACTTGGATCCAGGAGCCTTTGTCTTCTTTACCAAAACGGGTATGAGAGAGAGAACCCTTGTTTTGGTCCCAACTGTACCTTTGCCATATAAGGTAATATTCAGTTGGAAGAACCACCATGTGACTTCTTGTCTTCTTATGGTTTGAAAACTTCCCGCCTTGACACACAACTTGGAAAGTAAACCACCCGCTGACGAGAGTCATTGACTCGCTGATCACTTGCTGGCGACTCACGCCAGCGACCAAGTCTGGTCAGCGAATCCTTGACTCAACAATCTCCCCCTATTCGCTGAGAAGACTTGCTGAGTAGACTAGACTTGATAAGAATAAAAGAATGATGAAAAGATGTCTTATATATCAACTTTAAATATTACAAGCTGATACATACAGCATTTACATTTATAAGACATCTACAGATTTTCGGCTTCAAGCTCCCAAGCATGTTCTTGCTTGGCAACCTGAACTGCTGGGTCATTATATCTGTGAGGCTTAACCAGTTCCTCATCCAATTTGCTGATAAACCATCTGTTGTTGGTCGTTTCAGCACATCTTCTTCTTATGCTCAGGATGAACCCAGTGGACGCCTTTTCTATTTCAGATAGGCGAAAGAACAGCTGATTATTCTGAAAATTTGTGAAGAAAATGCCAGCAGGATTCTCTATCACTCTTCCTTCCTCAAAGAAGCTTCTGGGAGGAAGTCTGGTGTTCAGCAAAGCATCACCAGTGATAGGAGGAAGGTCCATTGTCAAGGTTTGGTGCTCTGCTTTCCTTTTTCTTTGAACTTTTCTTCCTGCTGAGGTGGAGATAGCTGCTGGAGTACCAAACACTTGCCTTAGCATGGGCAAGTCTGCTTTGAACTTGGTTTCATACTCCCTGGCCTTCTCAAAATATCCTTCAGCATGTTTCTGTCTATACAATGCTTCAGCACCACCAGTTTTGAACAGCATCTGTTGTTCAGCATCTAATTCACCTTTTTCTAGAAGAGGCAGCTGTTTGATGAATTCCAAGTTCTTTCTTTCGTTTTCTTGGTTCTCTTTTAACCTATCCAGCTCCTTGATTGCTTCTTCTTGAGTTTTTCCATCAGCAGTTTGTGCCAAGATATCAATCAATTCATGCTTATGACCTGCTGAGGATTGGATAGATTGCTGAGCAGCGGAAGATTTCTTGAAGAATCCAGACTCGGTGAGTTGTCTTCTCCGTTCATCAGAGAGTGGAGTTATTTCAGCATTTACTAGATATCTTCTGTCAAAGATACCCAGCATTTCCTTGGATGTGTCAGTGGCCATGTATCTAGCGAAGCCAGTTTCCCATGCATCTTTAACTTCTTTGGGGTCAAACTGCTCCTCCACATCGGCAAAAGCTTCAATGTGCCCCTCATCAACAGCAGCAGGGGGTACATTAGCGTTGACAGCCACAATTGCCATTTCATTAGCAGTTGTAGTGTCAGTGGCATCATCCTCATCCAAAACCTTTTCAGCAGATTCATCATAGATTTTATCCACTGCTTTTTGAACTGCTTCAGTGACCAAATCTAAGATCTCAGCATCAATTTTCTCCCCCTTGGAAGTGCGTTATTAATGACCACTTCCACAGTTGCTGCAGGTTGAGATTTTTGGTTCACAAGTTGTGCCAACAAATTTTTAATTTCACCAACTTCCTTCTTAAGTTTTTCTTGTCTCTTACGATCTTCCTCAGTGAAGGATGCTGGAGGAACAGGAAGATCTGCCACTTGTTTTTCTAAGGCTTGAATAGCCTTAGTATTGCTTTCAACTTGAGTGGCAAGGGGAGAGACAAGATTAGTCAGCTTTTTGACCTCAGCAGCAGCAGAAGTGGTTGTGAAGGCTGCCTTTTTGGCTGAGTAGCTGGTGGAGTTGGCACATTTCAGCAGCGACAAGGCACTAGATCGAAGGATCTGCTGATCACGCTTGATAACTTTGGTGGATTCACTGATTTTGTGTTGATCATCTGCCATGGCGACAATATCTGCTTTCAGCGTGTCGACTTCCTTGCTGTTTTCATTTTGCTTGTTGTACCAGCTGGTCATGGTAGAGACCAGCCTGTTAGACTCTTTGTCTTTCAATTTAACAGCAAGGTTGGCAGCTTTTGTGAGATCGTTTAATTGAGACTCCACTCTTTCCAAGCGACAAGAGACGTTGGTGGAGTAAGAAATACCCAACTCCTTAGCCGAAGGAGACTCCACTTCTTTTGGTTTCACAGATTGACAACCAGGAACAGCTAGAAAGGAGGAAGGCATGCTGAATGATAGCATGGTGTTCACTGGTTTTAAACTGCTTCAGTGACCAAATCTAAGATCTCAGCATCAATTTTCTCCCCCTTGGAAGTGACGTTATTAATGACCACTTCCACAGTTGCTGCAGGTTGAGATTTTTGGTTCACAAGTTGTGCCAACAAATTTTTAATTTCACCAACTTCCTTCTCAAGTTTTTCTTGTCTCTTACGATCTTCCTCAGTGAAGGATGCTGGAGGAACAGGAAGATCTGCCACTTGTTTTTCTAAGGCTTGAATAGCCTTAGTATTGCTTTCAACTTGAGTGGCAAGGGGAGAGACAAGATTAGTCAGCTTTTTGACCTCAGCAGCAGCAGAAGTGGTTGTGAAGGCTGCCTTTTTGGCTGAGTAGCTGGTGGAGTTGGCACATTTCAGCAGCGACAAGGCACTAGATCGAAGATCTGCTGATCACGCTTGATAACTTTGGTGGATTCACTGATTTTGTGTTGATCATCTGCCATGGCGACAATATCTGCTTTCAGCGTGTCGACTTCCTTGCTGTTTTCATTTTGCTTGTTGTACCAGCTGGTCATGGTAGAGACCAGCCTGTTAGACTCTTTGTCTTTCAATTTAACAGCAAGGTTGGCAGCTTTTGTGAGATCGTTTAATTGAGACTCCACTCTTTCCAAGCGACAAGAGACGTTGGTGGAGTAAGAAATACCCAACTCCTTAGCCGAAGGAGACTCCACTTCTTTTGGTTTCACAGATTGACAACCAGGAACAGCTAGAAAGGAGGAAGGCATGCTGAATGATAGCATGGTGTTCACTGGTTGTACTGGTGGAGTTTTAGGTCTTGCAGTAAGAGTAACTGCCTCAGAAGTTTCTTCAACATTTTCATCAGTCGTTGCTGCATTTTCACCAGCAGCAGCATTAACATCAGTGGCTGCTGCATTTTCACCAGCAGCAGCATCATCATTTTCATCAACTCTAGTGGGCTGGGGTGACCCTTGTACTTCACCAACCTCTCCTACAGAAGATTGAGGTGGCTGCTTGCTGTTACCCTTTTTCTCGTCAGCACCTTTTTTGAGACTGCTGATGGGTTGGCTGGGTGTCTAGTGTCCTTGGGCTGTGAGGACGTCTTAGCCTTAGTGGTTAAGCCCTTTGGTACTCGCTGCTTTTGTTTTGGGACATCAGCAGGAGGTGAAGTGGAAGTAGATGTAACATGTATTTTCTTGGTCTTTTTGGGAGCTTTGGAGGCTGCTGGGGGGTTTACCAGCGAACCAGCTCCAGAGGGTTGAACAGGTGGAGGTCCAGCAACCACATTAGTTGGTGGTACTGAAGCTCCAACCTTCTTATACACATCAGGGTACGTAGAGTAAAGTACCTGTTTCATTGCTGGAGTGAGAGCACATACTTAAGCTTCAAATACTTCAGTGTCACAAGCAGGTACCTTGTACACGGTGTTGGCCACTCGTGGTGCATAAAAGACATTAGCACCATTTGGAAGATACCTCTCCTTCAGCTCATGCTTAAAGATCAGTGAGAGAAATCGAGTGAAGGGCACTGAGCTCGATCTATTTTTGGCAGTAACTTTTGTCCTTAGATCTTCAAAAATGACACTTGCGTAGTCAATGAAGCGACCAGTTGCAAGTGCATATATCATCTGCATTTGGCAGCAGTGGCCTGATCAAATGACCCACTGTTTCCACCAAGACATTGAATGACATGAGTAAAAAGTAACCTCCATACTCCAGGCAGGAACTTTTTGAGAGGGTTGCTGTGAACTGATTGAGGTGGATGTGTTTGTACCATACCCTATGGTCAGCAACCAGTTTTTCCAACTTCAGGCAATACCAAGTCAGCAAATTGTCTTTCTTCAGATTGTTGATGAAGACGAAGAACATCTCTTAACAAATCAACAGAGATGGTGATGGTGTGTTTTCCTTTCATGACAGTACCGGAAATAGTGCTGCTAACGAGGTTGTAGTCACATGTCCACCAGAATTCCCTCAAGAGATGAACACACATCTCTTGGGGATCCTTATAGATTGCCCTTCTGGCTGGACATGCCCGGATGAAATCAAGCATAGAATAGTAACCCTTCACTTTGGGAGGGATTTCAAGAGACCCAAGATAGTTATTGGGTTTGATGGTTAACTTGGGCTTGAAAGGATACTTGATAGAAGGACGAATGCCTTCAGGATCGAAAACTTTGGAAGTTAGATAGGCAGGAATATCTTCCAAGATTTCTTGTTCAGATGAGGTTTCTGGATTTTCATTGTTGTTCATGGGTTGTTCAGATGGAAGAAGTCATTTTGAGATCAAGATGATAAGGAAGAAGATGAGAGGATTGAAAGAAAATAGAAAAGATATAGAGGGATTTGAGAGTGTTTTTAGAAGATTTTGGGAATATGAGAGCAGAGAAGTGAATTATGAAAGTATAATGGAAGGTGATGTTGGTGGAGAGAGTATATATGGTATGGATATGGGCCCTATAACTGCAAACGTGAACCGTCACGCATTCTCTTTCATACGTAATATATATGAATACGTATTTAATAAATTTAAAATTAGTGGTTTTGTATATATATAAAGTACAAAATACTAATATTTAATTTAAGAAATACGTTCAAAATACATATGTGAGTAACGTATAAAAAGGATTTTGATGTGACAACTTGTACCATTTTTTCAAAGATACTCGAGTTTTACGGCGGGTACAGTGTACAAGTTGCCCATTAGGGAGAAAATCGAGGTAACCGATTGAAATTCTTATTAAAATATTAATAAGTATACTTAGTGGATATGCTCACATGATAGAATAGTTGAGATCTAAATATATCCACTGACCAAGTTAGAAAATTTGATTACCCCATTTAGAAAACATGTATTAGTCAGCGACTTCATGATAAACATTTGCTGCTGACCAACTTTATACAATTTTTGGCAAATTATCAGCCATCAACGGATTTTGTTTGTCTTTACCAGCAGCCGTTTGCTGCTGGACTAGATAGAGACTTTTAGCTTGTTGGGATTTTTGGGTTTTTATCAAAGTAATATTATCCTTATAATATTAAAACGCAGCGGAAAATTGAACCATTTCAATATGTTGGTATAGTTAAATTCAAAGTTTAACTTATAAAATAAAACCCAAACAATAAGGATCCATGTATATGAATAGCATACATACAAAACAACAACCATAGGGTGTTTTAGAAGACTACCTTCTTCCAAGCTTATGAGAAGGTGGAATGAAGGAGATGATGATCTTGAAGTGGCAAGTCTTCAACCTAGAAGAACCTCAAGCTAGTATACCCCAAGCTTCCAACAAACACCCAAACTATGCTAGGATTTGACCTTGAAATTTCCTTCCCTTTTGCTCCCTTTGGCCGAAAATCAAGAGAGAAAGGAAGAGTGTTTTTCTCTTGAGAAGTTGAGAGAGAATTCTTAGAGTTGCATGTAAGAGTTGATACACTCTATGTTTTATGTCTTGTGTGTTGTGTATGAAAGACAAGTGTTTATGTAGAATCAACAACACATCAAAATGCACATGGGGAGGGGGGGCCGGCCCCTAGGTCCATCACATGGACAATTTCCACCAATTTTATAAACTTGTATTTTATATAAAACATTTTATATAAAAGTCTTGTAACTTGTTACATACCTTATGTAACATGTTATATATTATACACAACACATATAAATGTTTATTTCGCCAAATAAACATATTTACATTTCTCTCAAAATAAATTATCCATATAATTTATTTACATATCTCAAGTGCAATTATTTAGAAAACCACTTTCTAAATGTTTCAAGTATTGATATTTATTTAAAGATCAAATCTTACAAAATAAATACCATAAGTGTTTGTCTAGCTTGTTATTGGGTATGACCCGACTTGGATCATCACGTACTAGCCACGTCAATTTAATATGTGTCTTGGGCAGATGAATTCCAACAATCTCCCACTTGCACAAGATTCATAGAAGATTGACGCAAGAAGCAAATACCGCCTAACAACGGTTTGCTACCCCTAATACGTATGACGAAGTGCCATTCAATAACATCATCCTCTTCAAGTCCCTTACTTGAAATGATTTAGGTGAATCGATCATTTATCCTTTTGTCACAGATGTCATGTTAAATCCTAGAGACACAGAGTGATCATTCTCCATTGATTTAACTTTGTAGCAGGCCTTAGACATCTTACTCTCAACGAATAAGAGGGACAAATTCCATCTCGACTACATACGTCCTTCACAATCACCTTATATCATACCTGAGCTTAGTCTTATGTACTGCCATGTTTCAGAACAGCGAAGAGCTAAGTCAAAGTATAATATTCAGTGAATATCAAGACCCAATATGTATCTCAGGTCTGAGGATACAATGATATTCGCCTTTTAACTCAAGATTACTTATGATCAATCACAGAGATTCCATGTAGTAATGCTTGATTGCAGGTCAGTCCAATATTTGTATCCCACAAATATCTATGAACCTTGGTAGCAACATTTTGCTCTATATTCAAAACCTTTTGAATATCTACCAATCCAAGTTCATAATAATCTTACATTCATATTTGTTCCCACAAATATGATCGACTACGGACATTTAGAATAATTAACTTATTCATGGATTTAAACATGCAAAAATGGAACATAACACAATTTAAATGCAAAATACCAATATTCATATAAATGTGTTAATAACTACAAGTGTTCCGATATCCAAATACTAAAAATAGATCAAATCCAATCACTAGAATATCGAAGTCCCATGGCACAAGTATGACTCTCATGCTTAGGCCTTTCAAGGAGCTTCGTGAGTGGGTCCGCAACATTTTGATCGGTGTGAACTTTGTGAATACATATCTTTCCCTTTTCAACTTCATCCCTTATGTAGTTGAATCTCCGCTCAATGTGCCTAGTCTTTTGATGTGCACGAGGTTCCTTGATTTGAGCAATCGCACCCTCGTTATCACAAAGAATTTCTAGGGGTCCTTGAATGGAAGGAACAACCCCTAGATCGGCAATGAATTTCTTCAACCATGCAGCTTCTTGTGCTGCTAAAGAAGCGGCGATGTATTCCGATTCTGTAGTGAACAATGCAACCACATCTTGCTTTGAGCTTTTCCAAGAAACAGCTCCTCCATTTAGAATGAAGATATACCCCGATTGTGATCGAGAATCATCTCGATCAGTTTGGAAACTCGCATCCGTGTAACCCTTTACAACGAGTTCCTCCTCACCAGATCCATATATTAAGAACATATCTTTAGTGTTTCTAAGATATTTCAATATATATTTGACAGCCATCCAATGACTATCTCCTGGATTTTGCTGGTACCTACTTGTCATGCTTAAAGCGCATGACACGTCCGGTCTCGTGCATATCATAGCATACATGATGGATCCTATAGCAGATGCATATGGGATTCCACTCATTCTCTCTTGCTCAACTTTTGAGCTGGGAGATTGAGAAGTACTCAATATAGTTCCTCTTTGAATAGGCACCAAACCCTTTTTGGAGTTTTCCATCTTGAACCTTTTCAAGATCTTGTCTATGTATGCACTTTGATTCAAACCTATTAAGCGCCTTGATCTATCCCTATAGATCCTTATTCCCAAAATATAGGCGGCTTCACCAAGATCCTTAATGGAAAAGCAACTTCCAAGCCAGGCTTTTACACCTTCCAAGGTTGGAATGTCATTTCCAAATAGTAGAATGTCATCGACATATAATACTAGAAAAGTAATGATGCTCCCACTAGCCTTCTTATACACACAAGCTTCATCAGCGTTTTTGATGAAGCCAAATTTCTTGACTTCTTCATCAAAACGACGATTCCAGCTTCTTGATGCTTGTTTCAATCCATAGATTGATTTCTTTAACTTGCATACTTTATTAGGATGCTTAGGATCGACAAAACCTTCAGGCTGATCCATATAGACATCTTCCTCAAGATATCCATTTAGAAAAGCGGTTTTGACATCCATTTGCCATATCTCATAGTCATAATGTGCGGCTATGGCAAATAATATCCTAATAGACTTTAGCATTGCCACAAGCGAAAAAGTTTCATCATAATCGACCCCTCGAGTTTGAGTGAAACCTTTTGCTACAAGTCTAGCTTTATAAGTACTCAAGTTTTCATGCATATCGTGTTTCAATTTGAACACCCACTTACTTCCAACTACTTTGGAATTAGGAGGTTCAACAACCAATTCCCAAACTTGGTTGTCATACATGGATTGCATCTCAGCGTTCATGGCCTCTAGCCATTTGTCCTAGCATCATGGTAGGTGGTAGGTTCATCAGAAACTACCAAGTAGCATTCATCCACGAGAAATCCATATCTCTCAGGTGGATAAGTAGCTCTACCAGATCTACGAACGTTTTGTGTGTCTTGATCAACCCTTTGATCATCTTCAACATCCTTTTGTTGAATGCTAGTGTCACCCAAGTGTGTATCTGTCAGTGGTTCTTGATCTTCTTCAAGTTCCACTGTTCTGGAACTAGTTCCTTCCATAAGGAATTTAGTCTCCAAGAACTCAGCCTTTCGAGCAACAAATACATTTTGCTCATTAGGATTGTAGAAATAATATCCCAAATCATCTTTGGGATATCCTACAAAGATACACTTAGTGGATCGGGGCTCTAATTTGTTTGAGGCATCATGTCTTACATAAGCCTCACAACCCCATACCTTTAAATATGATAAAGATGGAACTCTTCCATGCCATATTTCAAAAGGTGTTTTCTCCACTTTCTTGGTGGGAGCCATATTTAAAATTCGGGCAGCAGAGATTATGGCATATCCCCAAAATGATAGAGGTAGTGAGCTTTTACTCATCATGGAACGAACCATATCTAATAGAGTTCGATTCCTCCTTTCAGACACACCATTATGTTGTGGTGTTCCAGGTGGAGTTAGTTGTGAGACAATCCCACAACTTCTAAGATGAATCTTGAAAAGCATCACTTAGGTATTCACCTCCTCTATCAGAACGAAGAATTTTTATTGTCTTACTGAGTTGGTTTTCCACTTCATTCTTGAAAATTTTGAACATTTCAAAAGCTTCACTCTTATGTTTTAATAAGTATACATAACCGTAGCGACTATAGTCATCGGTGAATGTAATGAAGTATCTTTCACCATTCCTAGTCATTGGCTTAAAAGGACCACATACATCCGAATGTATGATACCTAATAAATCTTTTGCCCTTTCATTAGTGCCTTTGAAAGGTGCTTTAGTCATCTTGCCTTGTAAACAAGATTCACATACATTAAATGAATCATTTGATTTTGTTTTCAAAAGACCATTCTTTTGAAGTGTTAGTATGCGATTCTTATTTATATGGCCAAGACGACAATGCCAAATATAGGTTTCACTTAAATCTAATTTAAGTTTCTTGGTGGTAGCTTGGTACATTGAGTTATCATATGTTTGGTTTTCATGAACTAATTCATAAATACCATTTAAAGGCATAGCTTTAAAATAAAATACATCATTCAAAGAAACATGGATATCATTGTTAACAAAATTAAAATCATATCCAACATGTCTTAAACGGGAAACAGAAATAATACTCCTAGTCAAACTAGGTGCATACAAAACATTGTTCAATACAATTTCCAAACCATTTGGAAGTTTCAAAAGATAGTCTCCTTGGGCTTCAACATGCACCAATGCACCATTGCCCATAAAGAGACTAATGTCTCCCTTCTTGATGTGTTTCTTTCTTATGAACCCCTATAACATATTACAAATATGAGTTCCACATCCGGTATCCAATACCCATATGTAAGAAAAAACAGTATTAAGCTCAATATATATCATAAATATTGTACCTGAGGTTTGCCCTGCATCCCTCTTAGCTTTTAACTCTTTGAGATAGATTGGACAATTACGTTTCCAATGTCCTACCTCCCCACACTCAAAGCATGGGTCATTGACAGCAACCTTTTGCTTCTTCGCTTTTTGGGTATCCATTTTTCCCTTTCCTTTGCCTTTAAAATTCCCTTTGTTGTTACCCTTTCCCTTAGCAACATTTGCCTTGGGTCCGGAGTAAGCCCTTTTCTTTCCGCCTTCATTGATCATGAGAACGGGTTGAACTTTTCCTCCCATACTAGCCTCGGCCGTTTTGAGCATCCCATGAAGCTCGGAAACGGTCTTGTCCCATCCATTCATGTTATAATTTAACACGAAAGTTTCAAATCTCTTAGATAATGAGTTAAGGATCATATCCGTAGCTAACTCATTTGAGACGGGACAATTAAGCCTTTCGAGGCGATCAATGTAGCTTTTCATTTTAAGAACATATGTTGAGACGGGTTGTGAATCATCCATGCGACATGCATGAGCGCTCGAACCGTTTCGAAGCGTTCAACCCTTGCTTTTGTTGGAACATTTCCTTGAGTTGGGTAATCATGTCGTATGCCCCATGGTGCTCGAACTCCTTTTGGAGTTCGGGAGTCATACTCGCTAGCATTATGCAACTAACTTGCACGGAGTCCTCGACATATTTAGCCCAATCATTATAGGCTTCAACATCAGTTTCTTCGGGCTCATCAGGAATAGGATCATCTAACACATAGGATTTCTTTTCGTGCCTAAGAACAATTCTTAAGTTACGAAACCAATCCACAAAGTTGTTTTGGTTTAGACGATCTTTTTCAAGGATGGATCTTAGTGAAAAATTATGGACGTTTTGGTTGGGGTTTATTGCATTGTTAGCGGCCATCTACAAGATTAACAAAGTTCTTTATTAGTATTTTCGATATCAAATATAAATTTTAATTGTTAATACCCTTTTATGTCCCATGGACAATTAATAATTAAAACCTAGAATCCAACGTTACATTTAAATGATGGTTAGGTGACCTTTATCCCATGATCTAAATTAACAAGGTAGTCAACGTTTGACGATTGCAACACTTTGCAATTTCTAGTGGTATGGGACCGGTTTAATATCTTATATTAAGTTGGCATGTTTAATCCCATCAACGCCTTTGGTTACCATGCTTCGGTGACCCTAATCACATGGCTTCCAAATCAAGTTGTCCTACTTATACACACATGTAAATTTATCTTATACTAGTGGTTAGGTGACCTTTATCCCATAAGTACAATAAATTTACCTTAACTTATAAGTTCCCTCAAAGTAGTTAGGTGACCTTTATCCTACAAAGAGTTCCCAATAATTAAGTGTTGTATAAAAGGATGGCGTTTAACTTGTTTTTAAAGGGTCGTTTGAGTTTTTATATTCTAGTTAAAAACTATGTATCATAATGAATTTTGAAATCCAAATTTCAAGGTTCTTTTATAAAATCCACTTTTATAATTGCGACCATTAACTTTTAATAAAACCCATTTTATTTTAGCAAGTCAATGTCAATATTAAAACCAATTTTAATCTTTATGTGTGTCTTTTGTTGGTTTTTAAGCATCCACATGACAAAATAATAAACAACCAAACAAACATGACAAACATAATAATAAGTGCACAACATTAGCCAACTATTTTGACCACACTTGTTAGCCGAAACAAGTGGGTCAAAAGGTCTCAACCTAAGGGACAAAGTAACACAAAATATTGTGTTAGTTGAGCTCCCACTTGATCTTGCATCCAAATGCTTCAAGTAATCCTTTTGTGATGTGTTTTGACAAATTTTCTTCATTTTGATAACCCACTGCGCCGCAGTAGGTCTAATACACTCCCACTGCGCCGCAGTGGGAAGTCAATCCACTGGCCGCAGTGGGTTGCATTATCCCCCACTGCGCCGCAGTAGGTTTGACATACTCCCACTGCGCCGCAGTGGGACTGAATAACCCACTGCGCCGCAGTAGGTCTAATACACTCCCACTGCGCCGCAGTGGGAAGTCACTGGTCTTCGGCTGCATTATCCCCCACTGCGCCGCAGTGGGTTTGACATATTCCCACTGCGCCGCAGTGGGTTTGACATACTCCCACTGCGCCGCAGTGGGAACTCACTGTCCTCGGCTGCATAACCCCACTGCGCCGCAGTGGGTTTGACATATTCCCACTGCGCCGCAGTGGGAACTCACTGTCCTCGGCATTTGGCCTCCAACTTCAGCCCCAAACCTTTTGATGCTTTCTTGGAGATTACATTTATAAGAAAAAATGCAACTAATCTACTTATTACATACCAAATGAAATAAATAGATTACATAACCAAATGAATGAATAAATATTTAACATTAAATGAATAAAATACCTATTTAACTATTACAACCATTGAATAATTAAATAAATACAAACACATCCACACATCACAAACATTCACAAGGTCTCTTGGCTAAGTTGTGACACTAAAATACACAAGAAAAAGGAACCTCCTTTTTGTGTATTAGTTTCGGCCATTGCCAAAATGGCCAAAACATTGGATTTTGTCCAAACAAAATATCAACTTTTGATGTATGTATCCATATAACCTGGCTCTGATACCATTGTTGGGATTTTTGGGTTTTTATCAAAGTAATATTATCCTTATAATATTAAAACGCAGCGGAAAATTGAACCATTTCAATATGTTGGTATAGTTAAATTCAAAGTTTAACTTATAAAATAAAACCCAAACAATAAGGATCCATGTATATGAATAGCATACATACAAAACAACAACCATAGGGTGTTTTAGAAGACTACCTTCTTCCAAGCTTATGAGAAGGTGGAATGAAGGAGATGATGATCTTGAAGTGGCAAGTCTTCAACCTAGAAGAACCTCAAGCTAGTATACCCCAAGCTTCCAACAAACACCCAAACTATGCTAGGATTTGACCTTGAAATTTCCTTCCCTTTTGCTCCCTTTGGCCGAAAATCAAGAGAGAAAGGAAGAGTGTTTTTCTCTTGAGAAGTTGAGAGAGAATTCTTAGAGTTGCATGTAAGAGTTGATACACTCTATGTTTTATGTCTTGTGTGTTGTGTATGAAAGACAAGTGTTTATGTAGAATCAACAACACATCAAAATGCACATGGGGAGGGGGGGCCGGCCCCTAGGTCCATCACATGGACAATTTCCACCAATTTTATAAACTTGTATTTTATATAAAACATTTTATATAAAAGTCTTGTAACTTGTTACATACCTTATGTAACATGTTATATATTATACACAACACATATAAATGTTTATTTCGCCAAATAAACATATTTACATTTCTCTCAAAATAAATTATCCATATAATTTATTTACATATCTCAAGTGCAATTATTTAGAAAACCACTTTCTAAATGTTTCAAGTATTGATATTTATTTAAAGATCAAATCTTACAAAATAAATACCATAAGTGTTTGTCTAGCTTGTTATTGGGTATGACCCGACTTGGATCATCACGTACTAGCCACGTCAATTTAATATGTGTCTTGGGCAGACGAATTACTCTCTATTGCTTTTGTTTTGCTTTTTCCCAAAGCAACAGGGATCAACGGATTTTAGATGTCTTTACCAGCAGCCGTTTGCTGCTGGACTAGATAGAGACTTTTAGCTCTCTATTGCTTTTGTTTTGCTTTTTCCCAAAGCAACAAGGATCAACGGTTTTGAGAAGTCTTTACCAGCAGCCGTTTGCTGCTGGACTAGATAGAGATTTTTAGCTCTCTATTGCTTTTGTTTTGCTTTTTCCCAAAGCAACAGGGATCAACGGATTTGATAAGTCTTTACCAGCAGCCGTTTGCTGCTGGACTAGATAGAAACTTGTAGCTCTCTATTGCTTTTTATGTTTAGCAAGTAAGACACACTTGAACTTGCTGAAAGAAATTTTGACCATAAGGTCACTTTTCAACTTATAAGAGAGATGTAAGTTGAAGTATCAGCAGACATGACAAGTCATGTCGCTGATTCACCATTCAGCATTCCCAACTTGCTGACCAGATATTTAAATCTGGTTTCATCTAATGGTTTAGTGAAAATATCAGCAAGTTGGTCATTAGTGGGAATGAAGTAGATTTCAACATCCCCTTTCATGACATGGTCACGAATGAAATGATACCTAATGTCTATGTGTTTGGTCTTAGAATGCTGAACAGGATTATGTGTGATTGCAATTGCACTTGTATTGTCACACATAATGGGAATCTTAGAGAATTCTAAGTCATAGTCAGCAAGTTGGTTTTTCATCCAGAGGACTTGTGCACAACAACTCGCTGCTGATACATATTCTGCTTCAGCAGTAGAGATGGATACTGTATGCTGTTTCTTACTAGACCAACTAGTCAGCTTCCCCCCCCAACAGTTGACATCCACCACTGGTGCTTTTCCTATCTAACATGCATCCAGCATAGTCAGAGTCAGAATATGCAACAAGGTCAAAGCTGGAGTCTTTGGGATACCAGAGACCCAGTGTGGGGGTACCTTTTAGGTACTTGAAGATTCGCTTGACAGCGAGAAGATGAGACTTTCTGGGAGAGGCTTGATATCTTGCACATAGGCAAGTAGCAAACATGATGTCAGGACGACTCGCTGTGAGATACATCAGCGAGCCAATCATTCCCCTATAGAGAGTGGGATTCACATGCTTACCATCAGGATCAGCATGGAGATTATTTGGAGGAGACATAGGAGTGGCTTTAGTGGTTACATTGGACAAGTCGAATTTAGCCAGCATGTCTCGAATGTACTTCTCTTGGTTAATGAAAATCCCATTTGGGAGTTGGCGAATTTGTAAACCAAGAAAGAAGGTCAGCTCACCCATCATGCTCATCTCGAAATGAGAGGACATCAGGGAGCTGAACTTAGAACAAAGTTTCTTACTGGAGGACCCAAAGATGATGTCATCTACATATATCTGAACATATAGGACATCAACACCCTTTCTATAGATGAAGAGGGTGTTGTCAATGGATCCTCGCTGAAACTTATTAGAAGAAGAAATTCAGAGAGAGTGTCATACCAAGCTCTGGGAGCTTGTTTAAGACCATAGAGTGCCTTATAGAGGCGATAGACATGGTGTGGCTTGGCTGGATCTTCAAAACCAGGTGGCTGCTCAACATAAACTTCCTCATCGATTTTTCCATTTAGGAAAGCACTCTTTACATCCATTTGATATACAGTGAAGTTTCTGTAAGCAGCATGTGCCAAGAATAAGCGAATAGCTTCCAATCTGGCCACTGGTGCAAAGGTTTCATCATAATCAACACCTTCTTCCTGAAGGTAACCTTGTGCAACCAGCCTAGCCTTGTTACGTGTAACAACACCATCTTCATCCATTTTATTCCTATAAACCCATTTGGTTTCGATGGGTTCTTTTCCAGGAGGTAGAGGAACCAAAAACCAGACATTCTGTCTTTTGAATTGGGTGAGTTCCTCTTGCATGGCAGCAACCCATGAGGGATCAACCATTGCTTCTCCTATATTTTTGGGAGTGATCATGGACAAGAAGTTTACATACAGACATGTATTTCTTGTCGCTGATCGAGTAATAATCCCCTGCTGAGGATCACCGATGACTTGGTGAGCTGGATGACTAGATGTCCACTTAAGCGCAGGAGCACTTGAGACACCAAGTTGAGTGGCAGCGGAAATTGGAGCGATGGGATCAGCAGGAGCATTATAAGTAGAGAGGTCAATGGTAAGAATGGGTTCAGGAGAATGATCAGCAGAGCCATTCGACTGATTTGAGTTATCATTGATGGTGGAGTCTTCAGCAGACTCCATTTCTTCAGCATTTGCTGAAGCATCATGAAACTCCTCCTCAGTAGAGTCATCAGCATGCACGTCATCAGCCAGTAATCTAGGTTTGGCTGATGCTGCATGGATTGATCTTAAGATAGGCTCAACTGGCTCAATCGAGTAGATATGAGCAGCAACTTGCTCTAGTTCAACATCAGCTGAACTATCCTTTGTGATATGCTGAGTAGTATCAGGCAGCGAGCAAGAAGCATCAACAAATGAGTCAGCTTCCTCAGTAAGAGGGTCAGCTAGCTCATTGAAAATGACCTCAGATGAAGTAGATTGAATGTCCTTTAGGGCTGACGAACTTTCATCAAAAGTAACATGAATAGATTCATCAACTTTCTGAAGGCGAGTATTGAATACTCTGAATGCCTTGCTGATGGAAGAATAGCCAAGAAAGTATCCATCATCAGCTTTAGGATCAAATTTTCCTAGATGATCCTTGTTGTTTAAGATGAAGACAGGACATCCAAAGACATGGAAGTATTTGATTTGAGGTTTCTTACCTTTCAACACCTCATATGCTGTCTTGTCATGTCTTTTAACTATTAGACATCTATTTTGAGTATGACAAGCAGTGTTGACAGCTTCAGCCCAGAATTTACTAGGCAAAGAAGACTCACTGAGCATGGTGCGTGCTGCTTCAATGAGAGTTTTATTTCTCCTTTCAGCGACACCATTTTGCTCAGGAGTTCTGGTGGAAGAGAAATTTTGTGAGATCCCTTGATCAGCACAAAAAGCTTCAAGAGTGTGGTTTCTGAACTCAGTACCATGATCGCTCCTGAGTTCTTTCACCCTTATGCTGTTGAGATTCTCCATTTTCTTGATGAAATTGATAATCTCTTCAGCAGCATCACTCTTAGAATGAAGAAAGATAGTCCAAGTGTATCGTGAGTATTCATCCATGATTACTAAAGTGTATCTGCTACCAGAGATAGAATTGCCTGCTTGGTTTTGAAGGTTGCTCTGTGGCTTTTATGTAACACCCCGACTAGGGCGGAAACACGAGATGCCACAGAACGACATGGTACAAAAAGATTAAGTAGAAAACATCAACATAAAGTTTCAAATGACATTCGAATCCCAAAAGATTACAAGTTCAAGTTGACGTTTAACAATCATTACATAAACAAATCCATAACCAACAGACCAAATATTTGCATTACATAAGTCCAAGCACATTACAAATAAGCTTCCAAAGAGGCGGTCAAGCTTAGAACCTATTGCTCTATACCTGAAAAGCATGAAGAAAAAGTGTCAACTACGAGAGTTGAGTGAGTTCATAGGTTTATGCTAACAACACATACATATTTACTCAAAGTCAAGAAGTAGTATGTCATAATATTTCCAAGAGTTCTATCATGCTAACCATACCCAAACCGTATGTTCAATCAGTAATAACCAACCATAATTAATATCCATAACACATGGTCAAAAGCATAATTCGATGAGTTTGTCTTGAGCCACTACTAAGACCCTTTCACGTCCAAATAATAATAATGATAACATGTCCCAAAGATATGATAATAGTAGCACATGCTGTCAATCACGTGCAATAATAATAATGAATGGGTCATGCCATGGAGACGACCAATAATATATAAAGTAGATTAGAGCACCCCTAGGCAGACCGGAGATGAGGGCGGCCAGTCAACCCGCTGCCATCTTGGTGAGTGAGGGGACGAATCCTAGTTGCGCAACCCTCTAACTACAGGCCTCAAAGAGTTAATAGTAGTGTACAGGGGACCACCGTTTGACAGTACTCAAGCTCATCATATAACATATAACACGTTGAACATACAATATAATTCCCATATCATAATCATTCTTTCGAATATCATTTCTTAAAAGAAAGCAATTTTATTTTTCATGCTTTTCACCCCGTAGTAAAACATATAAAAGAGTTTGAAAGGGGGCTATGACTCACTTGATTAGAGAGTGAAATGGGCTGATCAAACGCGATTCCTTCGCCTAGATTTGTTGCGCCTCAAGCAAGCCTAAACCATAACGTATATATTCACGACGTAAGTTCGCGTGACATGAACTAGTGAGCTAGATCATGAGATGTATACTAGTAGACTTGCCCATCTTTGGTTGTTGTTAGATTATGGAGTTTAAGTGCATTATGATGCTCTCATTATTTGGTTATAAGAGATTTGGTGATGAAGGTCATTTCTCGTTATACATTTTGTACGTTTATTGGAATTTCGGTAGTTTGACTTTGATTTATATGATTTCCATTGTATACTTTGTTTAATCATAATATTTGGCATTAGTTACCTTATAATATTGGTGTTTATGAATATCTTCTGATTTATAAGTTTTTATTTAATTTAATATTATTTAATTAATTATTTATTCATTTTATTGATTTATTAATTAAATAATTCCTTAAAAATACTTTTAAGTGTCATAATTGTCTTTATAATTTATGAATGATTTTAGTTGGGTTATATTCTGATATATATGCTTCTTAATTTATAATTTCATGTTTTATACTTTTATTTGTGTATTTTCCATTAATTTTAATAATAATATTTAATTAGTTATTTTTATCAATGGTTATGATGATTTAACCCCATTCTTGATTTACATAATTTATTTGTTGATTTTTATGTCTTTTAATTACCATTTAAATTCAATAATTCATGGAAATTCTTAGAAATCATCACTAAACATTTTAGTCAAAAATCCCAGGCCTTTTAGGCAACTTTTATCAATGGTTATGATGATTTAACCCCATTCTTGATTTACATAATTTATTTGTTGATTTTTATGTCTTTTAATTACCATTTAAATTCAATAATTCATGGAAATTCTTAGAAATCATCACTAAACATTTTAGTCAAAAATCCCAGGCCTTTTAGGCAACTTTTATCAATACAAATTCATATCAATTCAACCTCTCTTGTGTCTTGCTCATTTTGAGGACTTTATGATTAAAAATCGTTTACCGAAATAGTGATTTTAGCCTCATTTCTTAAGCAATTAAAGTACTTCAAAATGGATTTTCATTCTTATTTCAATATTTACAGAAAGTTCATCATATTTTGGTGTCCAAAGTCGTGATAGTGGTGGTGGTGTGATATGTGCAATTTAGTGCTTTCGGTTAGTGATTATTTGACCCGAAAAGGTGATTTTTGAGCTTATTGTTGTCATGAACCAAAAGACTTGAGTTTTATACTTTTATTTCAACTTATTTCCAGTAGGTTTAATATATTTTTCTTGTCTTTTGATTATGGTGCAAGTGTGTGCTCAAAATAGCTTTTTGCATGTTTTCGGTTTGTGATTTCAAGCTTATTTTTACTAGTTTTGGTCCAAGCTTTGTCTCTTTGTTATTTCATAAATTTTTCCAGAATATTAACATTAATATTAACATATTTTTCACTTATAACAAGTCCATATCCATCTCATAATCCAACAAAAGATCCAACTTTCTTAATTCTAGCATACATGCATTCAAATCAACACTTTTTAATACCAACTTTTATAGATCTATCATTCACAACATAAAAACATCTTTTTAATGAAAAATCTCAGAATATATTCTTCAAAAATATACAAAAACATATAGATCTATCAAAAGGAAAATCACTTTAAAAGCTACTTAATCTATAACAACACTTTTGGGTCTTAGACTTGTTGAATCCTTGGATCTTTCTCATAGATTCGACATGCATGTGCATGAGGAGAAAGATCCTATCAACTTTGCCCTCATCAAGTGTATATTACAAAGAAAACAAGAAGAAAATATGAGTTTTTGATAAAACCTTTGAATATAAACAAGAACAAGATTAGATCTAGCAAAAAGGATGAAGATTATACCCTCTTGAACTTGGTTTTTGATGAAGAAATGGTGCAGATTTTCGTGGCCTCCAAACCCTTGTAATACCTTTAATCTAAGCCTAAAACAACCCTTAAATATACCTTGGATTAACCCTTAACAATCTAGCCTAAAACCCTTATTATTAATACATGTTTATATTGATTTATGCTTGCCTTTTTTTCTTCCTTTTGGCCGTAGGTAACAAGAAGAAGGAGGGAGGAGAGAAAGTTTTTCTTGAGAGAATAAGAGATTGTGTGTGAAGAGTGTGAAGAGTGTAAGAGTGTGTGAGTTCCAAGAGTGAATGGAGTGTATTTAATTTGAAATGGGAGTGTGTTGGTGTGATGGGGGGAGGGGCCGGCCTCATTAGGGCATGGGGGGGGGGGGTGGGGGGGGGGGGGGGGGGGGGGGGGGGGGGGGGGGGGGGGGGGGGGGGGGGGGGGGGGGGGGGGGGGGGGGGGGGGGGGGGGCTCATGGGGCTTTTGGAGAGTTTTTTCTTTTTTTTTTTTTTTTTTTTTTTTTTTTTCTGTTTTGACCCCCCCACCCCCCCCCCCCCCCCCCCCCCCCCCCCCCCCCCCCCCCCCCCCCCCCCCCCCCCCCCCCCCCCCCCCCCCCCCCCCCCCCCCCCCCCCCCCCCCCCCCCCCCCACCACCCCCTTTCTTTTTTTATAAAATTTGTTGTATAAAATGTATGTATGTGTTAGGTGTATGTATATTGTATTTTGTAAGGTTAATTGTATTAGTTTGTAGTGTAAGTAAATTTTTATTCTAGTATGTGTGTGTATATATATATATGTCGTGTATATAGGTATGTATGTATATATTTTTGTGTTTTAAATTGGTTACATAAGCCTTTATTTATAAACTTGTATTTATTTTAAGCATATATATATATATACTTATTGTTATTTAAACACTTTTATGTACATATTAATTTATAAATATACTTTGAGATAGAAATCTTTATTCTCATGTCATATTTACTTAAATTGGTTTGGTGATTGATTTGTTGGGCATTTATAAGAATTTTGATTGATATTTCAACTTGTGAGGCTCATTTTATCGTTTATAACTTGATTAATCATCAATAAAATTTTGTTCAATGGCATGTTATAAATTAAATTTAGAACTGAACAATAGCTTTGGATTGCTAAATTAGGGGCATTATCTACTAGCTTCAAGTATAACTATGGCTTGCGGGATCATAGACAACATAACTAGAACATATATAATGTTAAAAAGTAGGGTTGTTACATCCTTACCCCCTTAGAAGAATTCCGTCTCGAAATTTGAATTTGCTTAGGGAGTAAGTGCGGATATTTCTCGCGTATAAAGTCCTCGCGCTCCCAAGTAAACTCGGGTCCGCGTTTCGTATCCCATCTAACTTTAACGATAGGGATCTTGCTTCTCTTTAGGCGTTTCTCATTGTGATCGAGAACTTCTATTGGCTCCTCACGAAATTGGAGCTTATCTTCCACACGTAGTTCCTCGAGTGGGACTACTTTCGAATCATCCGCCACACATTTCTTCAAGTTCGACACATGGAATGTGTCATGAACATCTCCCAATTCTTGGGGTAATTTCAACTTATAGGCTACGGGGCCTATTCTAGCAACAATTTCGAATGGCCCAATGTATCGGGGGCTCAACTTTCCTCTTTTGCCGAACCTTATGGTTCCCTTCCATGGCGACACCTTTAATAGTACCTTGTCGCCAACCTCAAATTCTAGGGGCTTCCTCCTTTGATCCGCATAACTCTTTTGCCGATCTCTTGCGGCCTTAAGCTTTTCTTTAATGATCGCCACCTTGTCCGTTGTCTCTTGGACAAAGTCAACGGTAGCTAGGCTTCTCTCACCCGCCTCTACCCAACACATGGGTGATCTACATTTACGCCCGTATAGAGCTTCAAACGGCGCACATTGTATGCTAGAGTGATAACTATTGTTGTAAGTAAATTCCGCGTATGGCAAGTGTTCATCCCAACTTCCACTGAATTCTAATGCGCAAGCCCTTAGCATATCTTCCAGCGTTTGTATTGTACGCTCACTTTGCCCATCCGTTTGTGGGTGGTAAGCCGTGCTTAATGCTAACGTAGTGCCCATTGCTTCTTGCACAAGACCCCAGAAACGTGAGGTAAACCTACCATCCCTATCGGATATTATGGACAGAGGTACACCATGTAATATCACAATCTTTTCAACGTACAAGCGAGCTAGATGCTCAGTGTTCCAATCTTCTTTGATGGGGATGAAATGGGCTGATTTCGTAAGACGATCAACAATCACCCATATAACATCATGACCTTTCTTTGTCCGAGGCAATTTCGTCACTAGGTCCATTGCTATTTGCTCCCACTTCCACTCAGGAATTTCCGGCTGCTTTAAAAGTCCAGCTGGCTTTTGGTGCTCAGCTTTGACCATCGCACAAGTCATGCATCGGCTCACATATAGGGCTACATCACCTTTCATCCCAGGCCACCAAAAGTCCCTTTTTAGACCTTGGTACATCTTATCCTCTCCCGGATGAATCGAGTATTTTGAATTGTGAGCTTCATTCATTAATACCTCTCTCAACCCATTGATCTTTGGGACCCAAGCTCTTCCCTTGAAATACAAAATGCCTTCATCATCCCTATCGAACCTTGTTTCTACCCCACTCAAGGCCTCTTCTTCAATGTTCTTCCCTTCAAAAGCCCTTGCTTGATCTTCTAAGAATTTGTCCCTTAGAGACATTTTCACTCGTAAGTGGTTAATTCTTGTCCTCGACACCCTAGTGCTCACCTTCCTACTAAGAGCGTCAGCAACCACATTTGCCTTTCCGGGGTGGTACTTAATTTCGCACTCGTAATCGTTAAGCAGCTCCATCCATCTCCTTTGCCTCATGTTCAACATCTTCTGATCGAAGATGTGTTGCAAGCTCTTGTGATCGGTAAATATGGTGCACTTGGTGCCATAAAGATAATGTCGCCATATCTTCAAGGCAAACACTACGGATCCTAGCTCCAAATCGTGTGTCGAATAATTCTTCTCATGTGGCTTCAATTGCCTAGATGCATATGCAATAACCTTGTCTCTTTGCATTAGTACGCACCCTAGCCCTTTATTCGACGCATCACAATATACTACAAATCCTTCCATTCCATCCGACAATGCTAGTATTGGTGCTTCACACAACATGTTCTTAAGCGTTTGAAACGCTTGCTCTTGTTCTTCACCCCATTCGAACTCTCTTGACTTTTGGGTCAATTGGGTTAAAGGGACCGCAATCTTAGAGAATCCTTGAATGAACCTCCTATAATAACCCGCCAAACCTAGGAAGCTACGCACTTCCGTTGGTGTCTTGGGTGTCTCCCATTTCTTGATTGCTTCTATCTTAGACGGATCTACATGGATTCCTTCTTCGTTCACAACGTGCCCCAGAAATTGGACTTGATGGAGCCAAAATTCACACTTAGAAAACTTAGCATATAGCTTCTCGTCCCTAAGTAGCTGCAAGATTATCCTCAGGTGCTTCTCGTGCTCCTCCTTACTTCTAGAGTATATCAAAATGTCATCGATGAACACTATGACGAATTTGTCCAAGTATGGCCTACAAATCCTATTCATTAGGTCCATGAAAACGGCTGGCGCATTTGTGAGACCAAATGGCATCACTAGAACTCATAATGCCCATAGCGAGTTCTAAAGGCCGTTTTAGGTACATCTTCTTCTCGTACCCTCAACTGATGATAGCCGGACCTAAGGTCAATTTTCGAGAAATGCGACGCTCCTTGCAGTTGATCGAACAAATCGTCTATTCGCGGCAGCGGATACCTATTCTTGATCGTCAATTTATTCAACTCTCTATAGTCGATGCACATTCTCAAAGATCCATCCTTCTTCTTGACAAACAGAATTGGCGCACCCCATGGCGAAGAACTAGGTTGGATTAAACCTTTATCAAGCAATTCTTGCAATTGCTCTGAGAGTTCTCGCATTTCGGAGGGCGCTAGCCTATACGGTGCTTTAGCTATGGGGGCTGCCCCGGGAACTAAATCGATACTAAACTCTACTTGTCTCGCTGGGGGAAGTCCAGGTAGTTCGTCCGGAAATACATCTAGAAAATCTCTAACCACTGCTACCTTGAGAGGATCCTTATCTTTCACTCGCTTATCCACTACTTGTGCCAAGTACGTGTGGTATTCCTTCCGTAGGTACTTCCTCACCTTCATGGACGACACCAACTTAGGTTGGACTCTAGCCTTATGACCTTGCACTATCAACACTTCTCCATTTTCCAAGGGAATCCGTATGATCTTCTCATGACAAATGATTTCGGCACGCATTTTTGACAACCAATCCATCCCTACAATTATATCAAAACTTCCTATTTCTATGGGAATCAAGTCAATACTATAGCTCTTATCATCTAAGGTCAGCTGGCAATCAGGGATAATTTCCTTAGTTTCATACTCGTTTCCATTGGCATATTCAACATAATAAGTTTCATCAAGTTCACTAGGTTTCTTATCAATCAATTCTTTAAATTCAAAGGAAATGAAACTTCTCTCGGCTCCAGAATCAAACAACATAGATGCATAAACATTATTTATTGGAAACGTACCTACGATGACGTTAGGGTCATCACATGCCTCATTCGCGCCCATGGCGTACACTCTTCCCCGAGCTTGACCTCCTTGATTCCCACGGTTCCCTTGATTAACGTTGTTGTCTTGATTCCCCATATTAGCTTGATTCCCAACATTTCCCCGGTTAACTTGATTTCCATTGTTTCCTCGGTTTGCTTGGTTCCCGCGATTCCCAACATTTCTAAAGTTGCCACGGTTACCATTTCCATTTCCACGGTTGCCTTGTGCTCTTCCCAACCTAGGACAAGTGTTCCTCCAATGGTTCGTGCTTCCACACTCGCGGCATCCCCCGGGGTTTCCTCCCAACCTTGGTCCATTCCGACAGTAAGCGGCAAGGTGCCCCATTCGGTTGCAAGTTGTGCAACGTTTGCATTCACCCAAGTGGTTATAACCGCATCGGTTGCACCTTGGAGGCATGCCACGATTTGGATTGGGGTTAGCATCCACAACCCCATAGTTCCTCACAATCTTTTGCCTCTTATCCGGCCCATTCCCCTTGCGATCACCAAACCGATTTCCTCCACCTTGTCTCGAACTTGATTCACCTCTCGTGTACTTCCCACGCCTAACCAAATCATTTACTAGTCTGGTTGCCAAACTTATAGCCTGCTCAAGAGTGGTAGGGCTTGCAGCAGTGACCATCAACCTAACTTCAGGTGCCAACCCGTAGATAAACCTCTCAACCTTCTTAGCCACAGGGGTTACCATCTCCGGCACCAACACGCTCAACTCGTGGAAGCGGATCACATATGCCTCCAATTCCAGTCCCCTCATGGCATGGTTCCAGAATTCCATCTCCAGTTTTTGTACCTCTTCCCGTGGACAATACTCACGCTTCAACTCTTCCTTAAACTGCTCCCAAGTCAAAGCATTGACTGCTGCAGGACCTCTAGTAGTCGCTTGGAGATTCCACCAAGTAAGAGCTCTTCCTTGAAGCTTACTAGCAGCAAACTTAACACGGTTAGCCGGTGCACAATCAATGATGTTCAAGTTGGCTTCCATGCTTTGGAACCAAGTAAGCAACCCAACAGGACCTTCTGTCCCATGAAACTCCTTGGGGTTGCAAGACGTGAAAGCCTTGTAGGCATTCCTGTCAATAGCATTTCCTCCTCCATCTTGTCTCCTAGCCGTGTTAAGTGTAGCGGTCACATTCTCCGCAATTTGGGTGGCAATGTTTGGCATGACGGCATTGATTTGTTGGGAGATAAGCTCAGCTAACTCGGTCCTTCGCTGGGCCTCTTCCTCTTGGCGCCGGGCCTCATCACTTGTTTCTCCGCCGGTCCTTCGTGGTGCCATGTCTCTACAAAGGATAATATAGTTTAGTCATTCGTGTATTGAATCATATGACATAAACTCGACTCACGACTTTTTGATCTCACACGAGTATATCTAAAGTTACTTAGTGCATGGGGGGTCTCGTTTGCACACATATGTATATGTGTATCCCGATTCATTTTCCTTTTTCTTAATCACGACACACTTGTCATTATGAGCAAATAAATGGCTAGGTAAATTCTAAAATTAATCAACCATGCTTTCTAGGTTAGCCAGGAGAATTACAGAATCTGTGTACGAACTTGGAGCACGTAAAAGTGGCTTAAGATGGACGATCTGGGAAAACTCATAAAATATAAAACGTAGCCCTATGAGTTAAGTTTCACCTCCAACTGGAATCAGGTCAAAAGACGAAATAGAACTCTAGATATGGCCGTTCTACCAAAAGTGGTCAGAACTGATTTCCTGCTGTAACTATAACCTTTGCAATAGGGATAACTATAACACAATAAGGATAGCACATCATGTAACCATAGAGAGGCATTAAGCATACATATATATCATTCAAGATAAGTTTACAAAATTGCTACATGCCAAATAGGATGTGATCATCGTCACATATAAGCTAGAAAGTTCAAGAAATTGAAACAAAGTACAAACGTTCATACATCGAATAAGTTCATAAATAAAGAAGTCCTTAGGTTCACTTCCTAAGCATGAGAGCTACCACGAGAGTGCAAACAGCCGTGAGCACACATCCCATCATAAATATCACCTCATTAACTCGACGAACTTCCGATATCGCCAACCTCGCATAATCCCCCGTTCGATCCATAACTCCCAAGGCTCTTTCCATCATCACCTCTTGAGTCCTTACCCTTAGTCTAGCATCCCTTAATCCGTTTGCTATTCCCCACACCCTCTCCCTTTCTTCACGAGTCATACCAATGGGAGGTGGAGGGGGTACCCCATAAACTGGGCGATGTGGTTCTTCTCCTTGACGCCTATGTCCGAGATGGTACCAGAGATGATCACGAGGAAGGCGCGGCTGAAAGTATGGGTCTTGGGCTGGAAATCGCCCATCACTTAGGTTCATGGGTGCATCTTGCCTTGGCGGAGCGGGTGCTCTAGGGGCTGGTGGTGATGGTGGTGGCGAGGGTGAGCGGCGTCCAGGTTGGCTAGAGGCAACACTTCTAGTATTATCGTCTTCCGATGGGTCTTCCATTGGCTCGGTCTTCTTCTTCTTCTTCTTCTTGGAGTGGTTGGGGAGGTTGCTCTTGCTCTAGGCGTCTCCTTTCTTCCTCTTCCATGTGGTCCACGAATCCATACAAATTCCTTGGCCTAGGGGCTGATCCGGAAGTTCCACTTGCTTGCGACATGATGTTCCTACACAAGTTTCACAAGGCGTGAGATGACGACTTGACTCGACGCTTAGACGACCATGGACGACCGACTTGACCATTGACGACCCACGTGACAACTTACGGACAGCAGGACGACTTGACGGACCATGAGACGACCTTAATCTATTCGACAAGCAACTAACCAATTCGACCAACGACTCACAAGCTTAACGACCAAACGACGACATGACCATCCACAACCAACGACCAACTCGACTCGCACGACCAACATAACCATTTATGATTAAAGTAATGACTAGGATTCAACTTGTGCATAGCTCTCATGTATTATATCTAAATGGACAAAGTAACACTAGCCAAGTGGGGGTATTAACTAAGGGTTCTAATAGGTAATGCAAACATTGGATTTGGTTATGTATCTTTTGCACCAAGAATCGTTTTTTTTTTAAAGCTTGTTTTCAAAAGACTCGTTTTGAATATTCCTTAGACAACCATTTCGATCATTCCATATTAAATTTTTAGTTAGGCATAGTTGATCAGGCTATGCATAAGTAAACAAGAATACTTTATGATCGACTCAATTGTTTAAGAAATATTCGACTCGTTTTGAAAATACGTAGGTTATAGCAAAAATTCTCTATAACCTTGTCTCTGATACCATTTTTCTGTAACACCCCGACTAGGGCGGAAACACGAGATGCCACAGAACGACATGGTACAAAAAGATTAAGTAGAAAACATCAACATAAAGTTTCAAATGACATTCGAATCCCAAAAGATTACAAGTTCAAGTTGACGTTTAACAATCATTACATAAACAAATCCATAACCAACAGACCAAATATTTGCATTACATAAGTCCAAGCACATTACAAATAAGCTTCCAAAGAGGCGGTCAAGCTTAGAACCTATTGCTCTATACCTAAAAAGCATGAAGAAAAAGTGTCAACTACGAGAGTTGAGTGAGTTCATAGGTTTATGCTAACAACACATACATATTTACTCAAAGTCAAGAAGTAGTATGTCATAATATTTCCAAGAGTTCTATCATGCTAACCATACCCAAACCGTATGTTCAATCAGTAATAACCAACCATAATTAATATCCATAACACATGGTCAAAAGCATAATTCGATGAGTTTGTCTTGAGCCACTACTAAGACCCTTTCACGTCCAAATAATAATAATGATAACATGTCGAAGATATGATAATAGTAGCACATGCTGTCAATCACGTGCAATAATAATAATGAATGGGTCGTGCCATGGAGATGACCAATAATATATAAAGTAGATTAGAGCACCCCTAGGCAGACCGGAGATGAAAGTCATTTTAATTAATCATGCTTTTCACCCCGCAAGTAAAACATATAAAAGAGTTTGAAAGGGGGCTATGACTCACTTGATTAGAGAGTGAAATGGGCTGATCAAACGCGATTCCTTCGCCTAGATTTGTTGCGCCTCAAGCAAGCCTAAACCATAACGTATATATTCACGACGTAAGTTCGCGTGACATGAACTAGTGAGCTAGATCATGAGATGTATACTAGTAGACTTGCCCATCTTTGGTTGTTGTTAGATTATGGAGTTTAAGTGCATTATGATGCTCTCATTATTTGGTTATAAGAGATTTGGTGATGAAGGTCATTTCTCGTTATACATTTTGTACGTTTATTGGAATTTCGGTAGTTTGGCTTTGATTTATATGATTTCCATTGTATACTTTGTTTAATCATAATATTTGGCATTAGTTACCTTATAATATTGGTGTTTATGAATATCTTCTGATTTATAAGTTTTTATTTAATTTAATATTATTTAATTAATTATTTATTCATTTTATTGATTTATTAATTAAATAATTCCTTAAAAATACTTTTAAGTGTCATAATTGTCTTTATAATTTATGAATGATTTTAGTTGGGTTATATTCTGATATATATGCTTCTTAATTTATAATTTCATGTTTTATACTTTTATTTGTGTATTTTCCATTAATTTAATAATAATATTTAATTAGTTATTTTTACTTAATTATTTATCTTTAAATTATGTAACACATGTCTCTTGACTCTTAACTATTTTTCTCCAGTAGGTTTTAGTTATTTTTATCAATGGTTATGATGATTTAACCCCATTCTTGATTTACATAATTTATTTATTGATTTTTATGTCTTTTAATTACCATTTAAATTCAATAATTCATGGAAATTCTTAGAAATCATCACTAAACATTTTAGTCAAAAATCCCAGGCCTTTTAGGCAACTTTTATCAATACAAATTCATATCAATTCAACCTCTCTTGTGTCTTGCTCATTTTGAGGACTTTATGATTAAAAATCGTTTACCGAAATAGTGATTTTAGCCTCATTTCTTAAGCAATTAAAGTACTTCAAAATGGATTTTCATTCTTATTTCAATATTTACAGAAAGTTCATCATATTTTGGTGTCCAAAGTCGTGATAGTGGTGGTGGTGTGATATGTGCAATTTAGTGCTTTCGGTTAGTGATTATTTGACCCGAAAAGGTGATTTTTGAGCTTATTGTTGTCATGAACCAAAAGACTTGAGTTTTATACTTTTATTTCAACTTATTTCCAGTGGGTTTAATATATTTTTCTTGTCTTTTGATTATGGTGCAAGTGTGTGCTCAAAATAGCTTTTTGCATGTTTTTGGTTTGTGATTTCAAGCTTATTTTTACTAGTTTTGGTCCAAGCTTTGTCTCTTTGTTATTTCATAAATTTTTCCAGAATATTAACATTAATATTAACATATTTTTCACTTATAACAAGTCCATATCCATCTCATAATCCAACAAAAGATCCAACTTTCTTAATTCTAGCATACATGCATTCAAATCAACACTTTTTAATACCAACTTTTATAGATCTATCATTCACAACATAAAAACATCTTTTTAATGAAAAATCTCAGAATATATTCTTCAAAAATATACAAAAACATATAGATCTATCAAAAGGAAAATCACTTTAAAAGCTACTTAATCTATAACAACACTTTTGGGTCTTAGACTTGTTGAATCCTTGGATCTTTCTCATAGATTCGACATGCATGTACATGAGGAGAAAGATCCTATCAACTTTGCCCTCATCAAGTGTATATTACAAAGAAAACAAGAAGAAAATATGAGTTTTTGATAAAACCTTTGAATATAAACAAGAACAAGATTAGATCTAGCAAAAAGGATGAAGATTATACCCTCTTGAACTTGGTTTTTGATGAAGAAATGGTGCAGATTTTCGTGGCCTCCAAACCCTTGTAATACCTTTAATCTAAGCCTAAAACAACCCTTAAATATACCTTGGATTAACCCTTAACAATCTAGCCTAAAACCCTTATTATTAATACATGTTTATATTGATTTATGCTTGCCTTTTTTTCTTCCTTTTGGCCGTAGGTAACAAGAAGAAGGAGGGAGGAGAGAAAGTTTTTCTTGAGAGAATAAGAGATTGTGTGTGAAGAGTGTAAGAGTGTGTGAGTTCCAAGAGTGAATGGAGTGTATGTAATTTGAAATGGGAGTGTGTTGGTGTGATGGGGAGGGGGCCTCATGGGGCATTTGGAGAGTTTTTCTCTCTTTTTTTTTATATAAAATTTGTTGTATAAAATGTATGTATGTGTTAGGTGTATGTATATTTATTTTGTAAGGTTAATTGTATTAGTTTGTAGTGTAAGTAAATTTTTATTCTAGTATGTGTGTATATATATATATATGTCGTGTATATAGGTATGTATGTATATATTTTTGTGTTTTAAATTGGTTACATAAGCCTTTATTTATAAACTTGTATTTATTTTAAGCATATATATATATATACTTATTGTTATTTAAACACTTTTATGTACATATTAATTTATAAATATACTTTGAGATAGAAATCTTTATTCTCATGTCATATTTACTTAAATTGGTTTGGTGATTGATTTGTTGGGCATTTATAAGAATTTTGATTGATATTTCAACTTGTGAGGCTCATTTTATCGTTTATAACTTGATTAATCATCAATAAAATTTTGTTCAATGGCATGTTATAAATTAAATTTAGAACTGAACAATAGCTTTGGATTGCTAAATTAGGGGCATTATCTACTAGCTTCAAGTATAACTATGGCTTGCGGGATCATAGACAACATAACTAGAACATATATAATGTTAAAAAGTAGGGTTGTTACATTTTACCTTTTTCACAAGCACCACAGAGTCTATCCTTTTCAAAAGAAAGATGAGGGAGGCCACGAACAAGGTTCTTTTTGGCCAGAGAGTTGATGGTTTTGAAGTTCACATGCGACATACGCTTGTGCCATAACCAATTTAGTTCAGCAGCCGACTTAGCAAAGAAACAAGTCTCACTGTCAGTCTTGATAGGAGTGAAGTCAACCAGATATACATCTCGTTTTCTTGGAGCAACCAAGACTACTTCCTTGTTTACATTTACCACAGTGCCTTGATGTTTATCAAGAATCACTTTGTAGTCAGCATCACAAAGTTGACTTATGCTGATGAGATTATGTTTTAATCCATTGACATAAGCGACCTTGGAGAACTTAATGAGACCATTGGAGAGAAGAACATATCCTTCTGTTTGTCCAGTGGAGTTATCACCAAACACTACAGTAGGGCCAGCAGCCTCTACGTAGTTATCCAGCAGGGTCTTGGAGCCAGTCATGTGTTTTGAACAGCCACTGTCCAAGTACCACACACCTTTTCCCAGCGAGCCCTGCATGGATATAACAGAAGGATTTAGACTGGTTCACTATTAAATTCGCTGACAGCCATGTCAGCGGGATTAAAGCTTTGAGCTTCAGAGGGATCTTCTCTACTGATAGAGTCATTAGTAGAGAGAGGAAGAGGAGTACTAGGGTCAGTATTCTCATCTCTTGGAGAGTTATCAACAAGTTGATGAGCAGGAAGCATGTCACGATCAATCACATAGGTGTAATATTGATCAGCAGAGGTGACAGTGGTTCCAGTATCTAGAACAGTCAAGTTGCTGACTGATAGGATTAGCTCGCTGAGGCGAGCTATAGTCATAGGGGACAGCAACCTTACTTCTTCTGAAGGGTTCAGAAGGTCTGATGGTGAGCTTGCTGAGGAGATGAAGAAGAAGAGGGTTGAGCAACTGGTTGAGGTTGCTGACTGATAGGATTAGCTCGCTGAGGCGTGCTATAGTCATAGGGGATAGCAACCTTACTTCTTTTGAAGGGTTCAGAAGGTCTGATGGTGAGCTTGCTGAGGAGATGAAGAAGAAGAGGGTTGAGCAACTGGTTGAGGTTGCTGACTGATAGGATTAGCTCGCTGAGGCGTGCTATAGTCATAGGGGATAGCAACCTTACTTCTTTTGAAGGGTTCAGAAGGTCTGATGGTGAGCTTGCTGAGGAGATGAAGAAGAAGAGGGTTGAGCAACTGGTTGAGGTTGCTGACTGATAGGATTAGCTCGCTGAGGCGTGCTATAGTCATAGGGGATAGCAACCTTACTTCTTTTGAAGGGTTCAGAAGGTCTGATGGTGAGCTGCTGAGGAGATGAAGAAGAAGAGGGTTGAGCAACTGGTTGAGGTTGCTGACTGATAGGATTAGCTCGCTGAGGCGTGCTATAGTCATAGGGGATAGCAACCTTACTTCTTTTGAAGGGTTCAGAAGGTCTGATGGTGAGCTGCTGAGGAGATGAAGAAGAAGAGGGTTGAGCAACTGGTTGAGGTTGCTGACTGATAGGATTAGCTCGCTGAGGCGTGCTATAGTCATAGGGGATAGCAACCTTACTTCTTTTGAAGGGTTCAGAAGGTCTGATGGTGAGCTTGCTGAGGAGATGAAGAAGAAGAGGGTTGAGCAACTGGTTGAGGTTGCTGACTGATAGGATTAGCTCGCTGAGGCGTGCTATAGTCATAGGGGATAGCAACCTTACTTGCTGATGGGGCAAGTATCCTCTCTGAGGAGTGATAGACCTATTTTGTGCATGAGGCATTCTTTCCTTTTGAGGAGTTTTATGCCTCAAAATAGGAGTAGGCATCGATTGGGGTGCCTGCTGGTGGACCTGTCTATCAGCAGGTCTGACCTGTGAAGGTCCTACTTGCTGATATCTAGCGTCACCGAACCTGACGCGTCTTTTCATGACACGATCATCCTGCACAGTTTTGCTGTCAGCATGGGTAGGAGCTTGCTGAGGAGATGAAGAAGAAGAGGGTTGAGCAACTGGTTGAGGTTGCTGACTGATAGGATTAGCTCGCTGAGGCGTGCTATAGTCATAGGGGATAGCAACCTTACTTCTTTTGAAGGGTTCAGAAGGTCTGATGGTGAGCTGCTGAGGAGCGATGGGTTTAAAACCATCACTACCAATATCCCCTTCAAAAGATTCCCCAGAAGAGTATTGAACTCTTCCTTCATTTGGCATCATGCCAATAATGGGAAGATGAGGATAGGGGTTGCTGGTGCTTGCTGAAGAGCTAGCACCATTTTCTTCAGCAGGATTAGATGGGTCGCTGGTAGTAGAAGAGGTAGTACCAGCTTCCATTTCATTATGGTAATCGTTAAGACCCCTAACAAAATACCATTTCTTCATCTCTTCAGGAGAGATGACAGCAGATGGAGGGATAGAAATTTCAGGCTTCACCTCATCATTGAACAAGTCAGAAAGAGAGGCAGCGGCATTAAAGTCACCGCCTATTACTGCCTGAACTTGGGCAGGGACTTGTTCGTTTAAGCACTGGTGGTGAAACCTGGAAGCTTTTGACCAGGAGGTCACAATCTTCTTAAGGTTGGCAACTTTAAGCTTGAGTCTTTCATTCTCAAGTTGAACCTTTTGTGCCAACAACTCATGAGATTGAAGTTCAACGTGAACATTTCTCAACTCATTGAGTTTTTCAGATTTTTCACTCAACTCTGAACAGACAGAGTCAAGTTTGGATTGGATATCAGCTCGTATAGATTCAACGAACTGGATATCACAGAGAAGAGATTCGAAGATTTTAGGTTTATCTTCGTCAGAGGCAAAAGAGTGAGCACATACCTTTTTAATGGTGACGTTTACCCACTGACTGGAAGAGACTTGGTCTTTAGTCAGAGCATCACCATCAGCGAGTGCCATAAGACACATGGCATCGACGTATTCTTCACTGTCTGAATCATCTGATTCAGCCCAGTCGTGCTCTTCAGCTACCAGCCCTTTTGCTGGTGTTTTTGCATCTTCCATTTCAGCAACCTTGGCTTTTAGCTGATAGTATTTGTTCCTGTACTCATCAGCAGGTTTGGAAGGGTTAGTTTTAGGAGCAGCAGGAGTTGGTAAAGCAACTCTGCACTCCTTTTGGTAGTGTCCCTTTCTACCACATCTCCAGCACTCCTCTTGAATTTTGTCAACAGGAGGCTTGTATGGAGCAACCGACTTACGGTTGTTCCATTTTCGAGAGTACCTCTTACCAGCGACTAAGGCAAAGTCCATAAAGTCGTTGAACATCTCTTGTTTCTCATCAGCGTCGAGATCATTAACAAGAGACTGAATAGGAGGTGGGAGATGAGAAGAGCTGGCACCACTATTAAAATTAATGGGCTCAGCAGAGACAAGGGCAAGAGGGTCAGTAGCAGTATAAGCAGAAGAGGTTGAAGTAGAGGAAGAGGAGGGACCAGCACGATGTTGTGCGTCAGCAGCGGCTCTTAGAGTTTGAGCAAGAGCCCTCTCTTCAAATTGAAGAATACCGAAGAGAGACTCAAGATCAAGACCATTAAGACGCTCGGTGGTCCTGAGGATTTGTCTTAGACCTTGCCACTTGATAGGTAAACTATCAAGAAATTTGTGGCATACCTCAAAGTCGTCATGGGTGATACCAACAGTGGTCATGTCGTTCAGCAACCCTTTAAATCGGGTATAAGTGCCGTTGAGACCTTCGTTGGGGAGAGAGAAGAATTTTTCATAGGCTCTTTTGAGGTCTATCTTTTTAGTGGCAATGGTAGCAGCAGAGCCTTCATACATGCTACAGAGCCTATCCCAAATTCTTTAGAAGAGGGATATCTGATGACGACTTTCATGATATCAGAAGGAAGAGTACTGATAATCATGTTCTTAAGTCTTGCATCAAGATTAACAAGTCTCCTCTCATCGTCAGTCCATTGAACCTCTGGTTTGACGATGTCAATCACTATCTCAGGAGCATCGACAGTTGCTCCTGGTGTTCTTTGTACCAGAGTAGGAATATATGGACCAACGGTCAGAATTGACATAAGGTAGGGTTCCACACCCACTATGTGAAGTAACATCCTCTCCTTCCAAGACCCAAAGTCATCGGGCTCGAATCTTGGAGGGACAGACACGTAACCAAAGTCACGTGTGTTAACGAGGGTGGGAACAGCAGTCATGTTCTTGTTTTAAGAAAGATTAAGAAAGATAAGAAAGTACAGAAATTTAAGAAAATAAGTATGCAAACAGATCTTGTTTCAATAACTTAGAAAAAGCCTCTCTGATACCACTTGACAGTCCATGATTTGCACACTTATAAAATAAATAATCTAGACAAGAATGTAAGAACAGAAAGTAAAGAACATGAACAAGAATAAGTTCAAATGCAAATATCTAAGCAAGTCTAATCATATGTATCATTGATTAAACGATGAATACATGGTCGATATTACAACTTGTCTTACAAGAATACAAATGAACTAAATAATTGCTAAGTCTAGACACACTATAAACTTAAGCAATTACAAGAGAGAAAATAAAGTGACACACACTTTGTGGTGATAAACACAAGTGTAACTGGTGCGGCTGTGTTGCTTTATATAGGGGAGGAATTAGGGCAACACAGCCTTACAATGATAGTGATAGAATGGTGGTTGTCGATCTTCCATTGGCTCGAAGTACTTTGATCCATGAGCCTTTGTCTTCTTTACCAAAACGGGTATGAGAGAAAGAACCCTTGTTTTGGTCCCAACTGTACCTTTGCCATATAAGGTAATATTCAGTTGGAAGAACCACCATGTGACTTCTTGTCTTCTTGTGGTTTGAAAACTTCCCGCCTTGACACACAACTTGGAAAGTAAACCACCCGCTGACGAGAGTCATTTACTCGCTGATCACTTGCTGGCGACTCACGCCAGCGACCAAGTCTGGTCAGCGAATCCTTGACTCAACAGGCTCCTTAAACAAGAATGATATGGCCTTGGAATGATTTAATCCGGGGTCCAATTATGTGTTGAGTCGCAATGTATGTGAAAGCCATTCTCCCACTTTCCCATTTAATCTTGAAAATGATGTGCATTGTATACAATGTTGACAATGTTGATGGATAAGTAAAGTTTTAATTTTTTTTATCAATTGTTATGTATAATAAACTTTCAGATTAGTTTGTTTGATATCTATCTGTTTTTACTAAGTACGTATAATTGTTTGCTATCATTATTGAATACTATGATCTACTTTTGAATTTGTTTTAGTAAGATTTCTCTTGCATCTTTCATACATTCTACTATATACAACCTATCGGTTTGTTCGTACATCCTTCTAGCAAAAAGATACCATTTAACCGACGTTTTTTAGAGGTACTGTCGCAACGCGCGGATACCCATCTAGTTCTTTACAAATCAAATTGTTTAGACGATTCTACGGTATCGTATATAATTGGTTTTTAGTTAAATTAATTTTAAAAAAAAAATCTATTTACTTGCTTTTAATTAGGTTAATTTAATATGTGTTTTAAAGTTATTTAAACCAGTTCACTCTATCTGAACTTGGATTTACCAGAACTATATTATATTTACACCATAAGGTCCATTGCATATTCGTATGATCGGTAACACACGCTATTCTTCTACAGTTCTACAAACCTAAACTTCAAAATAGAAGATCCGAAAAAAGTTTTCAAAAAAAAACTTAAAGATTAAAAGCCAAACTTACCGTAAAATTATCATTTCTGGCATGATCAGTTGTACCCTTGGGAATGCCACCACCAATACGCTCCAGGTTTTCCAGGTCACCAAGAGTGAGAAAATCAAGACGAGGGAACAAATTGACGGTCGTGGAGGTAGATGTAGATGTGGTATCATCATCTCTGTTTGAGACAACTTCTTGGATTCTTCCGCAATTATGTATGTCTACACTCTTTAGGTTGGAAAGAAGTGTCGCCATGAGAGGGGAAAATAAGTACTCAATGCTTTTACAATTATTCATGTATATGGTTGCGAGGTTCTGAAATGATGATTTTTGCTGGTTGTAGTTGTGCAACCTTAAAAACTTACTCCAATTGCATTTCCACAAATGAGTCATACTATTCATATGACTCAACTCCATATTCGTAAGGTAGGGAAGTAGCAATGGTTGTTCATCATCGTTCGGTGTTACGATGCCTACACTTGGAATCTGTATATCAAAGATCACCTTCGCTTGTTTAAACATACGCAACTTAATCTTTGATACGTGATGTAAAGTGTGATACGAAGAGGACGGAACTGCAACTATTGGACCACTATCGTCGACTTCTAAAATCTCATTCTGCAAAATTCCATTAGTACACACTAGATCAATTTTCAAACAATTTTCACCAGCTAAAAGTGAATTGAATTAACTAGAATACTATGTACCTGTAAAATGCCATTATTATACACTAGATCCATAACTAGATTTTCAAAAGGTTTTAAATAGATAACTAATTGGAAGTAACAAATGTACATAAGATTGTAAATAACTAGATCAAAATAACTATTATTACTACGAGAGAAAGGTACCCGCGCGTTGCGGCGGTGATGGAGGTGAGACGGGGTGATGATGTAATGACGGTGGCGGCGGTAGCGGTGATGGGGTGATCTACCTGACAGGCTCCGCCCTTAGCCATACGGGCTCCGCCCTCGGATTTAAAAATTCGTCGAAAGTATATCGAATGACCTCTCTAATGAAAGAGCATGAAATTTTAAGAACACACATATAATTTTTATAATTTATCGATGTACGGTTTTTGAGATAAAAGATTTTGAATGAATTAGAGGAATAAAATGATTTATGGAGGAGAGAGAAAAAAATGAGTGGTTGAGATTTGAGGAGAGAGAAAGGGTATTATAGTTATTTTAGGTAAATATAGAATAGATAGGAGGAGCATTTTTGGGAAGTAAATATTGAAACTTAAAATGTTAGATAAGGGCTATTTGCTTTATAATATAGTATAGATATAGATAAGGATAACTAGATATTAGTTTTTTGATATACCAAACCAAAGTAACAAATGTACTACGATTCTTTATAGTTTTAAGTGTAATGATGGGTATGTCTAACAAATTACTCGTAGTTTGTAGCTCGAGTTTTTTGTTGGAGTTTGTAGTAGGGATGTGCAAATGGCCCGACCCGTGACCCGTAAGTGCATGAAAATCGAAACCGTGACCCGGCCCGTGATGGTTCGGTTCGGGTTGGTTCGGGTCGGGTTCGTGCGAGTCGCGGGCGGTTTACGGGTTTCCTTCACCTTTTTTCGGTTTTTGGCTTGACCCGGCCCGGCCCGACCCGCGCAACCCGTGACCCGAAAATGCAACAAAAGCGTGACCCGTGACCCGGCCCGTTAGCCCTTCGGGCGGGTCGGTCCGGGCCGGTTCCGGGTCGGGTCACGGGTTTCGGTCCAAATGCTCATCCCTAGTTTGTAGAGGTTGTTGGTAGTATCTATATTTACTTATAAAGAAAATAGTTTTTTTATTTTTTGAAATGTTGAACGTTACACCATGCAATATTACATAAATACGCTTTCTTTTTTTTCTAAACTAGCTTAAGCACCCGGGTAATACCCGGATAGTATTAATATAACTTATTATAATTATAAAAGTTGTGATGTAAATGATAAATAAGGAAACTTGACAACATAGCTAACGGTATAATACGCATACATTTATAATAGCATACCATTTAAGTTTATTTCGATACGTAAAACACAAATAGAAAAATTCAAATAGAAAACGATACTAATAATAAATTCAAAACGTGATCAAATGACAGAAAAAATTAACACATTTCGACGTGTTATTTTATGTTTTTTTGTTTTAATTTGTTTGTGTTGTAATTAATGGAGATTTTACCTTTATATGAATTATTAACCTATGTATTTTTTTTATATCTTTTTTTTTGCATATACTTATGTATATCTAATTCATTGGTTATGTATTTTTATGCAAGTTATTAGCTAAATATGAATGATAAATATATATCTAATTAAGTTTCTTGAAGGATTTCCAGTTACAATAATTTATTTGATTTTACTGGTCGTAGTTTCTTAGTTCTATGAATAAGTTTAAAATTTAGTTTTGTGAATATCTGCAAATTAATACTCGTATGTAACAGTAGCCGTCTTCAAGTGTATTTATAATATAACTAAAAGAGGAGGTTGGGGGTACACTTGGCACCCCTAATCTCCCTCCTAATTAATCCTCTATTTTTCTATATTTTTTTAATTAAAAATCAAAACAAATCTATAATTAATTATATTATATTAATATGTACAAAATCTATAATTAAATTAAAATTCACATACGTTAACAAAGTTAGATTACAATCTTGATACGTATTGAATACTTTAAACTATGACTTGATTTATCTATTGTTTTTATATAATATAATTAATTCAACTTTAACCAAGACCGATTCACGTTTATAAAATAAATTTATTAACATCATATATTAAAATAATGAAACTTAACACTTATCAACTCCTAAAAAATAGAATTCAAGAACCAAATTATATCGTAACGCAGGCTTAAAAATCGAAAAAGTTACATATATAGAGTTAATTGTCACATCAGATTTTTGATTACTTATCATTTTATCACAATATTTATTTTAATTTCATGTCATGTGTATAATCATGTTATTAATAAAAAAATCTTTTTATCCTTAAAAGTCTCCCAAAAATGTTAACCAAATCAAAACGTTCGAGATGGTCTTTGTTGATGAATTGGTATGTATTTGTCAAATTATATACTGTACACTTTTTGTTTCTCTTTTTGTTGAGGTTAAGTAATAGTGTGTCTCTTTATGTGGAGTCAAAGATTTTATGTTTTATTTTTAGGTATTTTAATTTTATTCAGTATATATTTAATATACTTGAATTCCAATTTTTTAGCTTTGATTAATATATTTTGAGATTACCCGTCCATTAGACGGGCATGAGCACTAGTTTATTTATATAAACAATAGATATATCTATGATCTCTTATAAAACAAACTGACCTTTTATTTTAGAAATTCAGCACATTTTTCAATATCCCCAAATTACCCCTAAATAACCTTAACAAATTTATTAAAATGGTTAATTTTTGCACTTTATTATCTTTTGCATCTAATCATCGACTTATATATATTTAGAATGATAACCACGGATAGATGTCTTATCGTCGTATCTCATGAAAGTAACCTAAACAGTTTGTATTACTGTTACGGCATCTCACGCGTGATAAACCGTTGCCGCTGCAACGCGCGGGCACCCTTCTAGTAATAATAAATATGAATATGATATGGTTTGCATCAGTGTAGAAAGTACTACAATTAAGTGGAAACTAACAAACCAATGACCAATTTGTTTTGTTATATTTAAATATCTGTTTATGACATCATAATTAATAGTTTTTAAAATAAATTTATTAACATCATATAATAAAATAATGAAACTTAACACTTATCAACTCCTAAAAAATAGAATTCAAGAACCAAATTATATCGTAACGCAGGCTTAAAAATCGAAAAAGTTACATATATAGAGTTAATTGTCACATCAGATTTTTGATTACTTATCATTTTATCACAATATTTATTTTAATTTCATGTCATGTGTATAATCATGTTATTAATAAAAAAATCTTTTTATCCTTAAAAGTCTCCCAAAAATGTTAACCAAATCAAAACGTTCGAGATGGTCTTTGTTGATGAATTGGTATGTATTTGTCAAATTATATACTGTACACTTTTTGTTTCTCTTTTTGTTGAGCTTAACTCTAAATCGTTTAGTCTAAAATTGTTGTTTGTGTTTGTAGTAAGTTTAGATATAACAAACTGCAAAAAATTTATTTAACTAAAGTTGGAAAAAAAGGGTAAACTGAAATCAATATTTATATGAAGTTAATTTTCATATGTTTCTTCTTTAGTTTTCGTATTGATTAAATTGTGATATTGGTCATATTGATGGATGCTCGAATCATACTGTTACTGTGTGAATTTTTAAATCGTCTAAGTTGTGCATCTTTTTTTTTTTTATCAAGCAACTGCTTTCTATGGATGTTTATTGTGTGTCAGAAGTGTGTGATAACTAAATTGTAGTATGCTTTTATGTCAGAACCTATCATTATTCATTACTTGACATATCTTGAGTTCTTTTATCATGGTTTTATAGCTAAGGATGCTGTGAGGTTAAGTAATAGTGTGTCTCTTTATGTGGAGTCAAAGATTTTATGTTTTATTTTTAGGTATTTTAATTTTATTCAGTATATATTTAATATACTTGAATTCCAATTTTTTAGCTTTGATTAATATATTTTGAGATTACCCGTCCATTAGACGGGCATGAGCACTAGTTTATTTATATAAACAATAGATATATCTATGATCTCTTATAAAACAAACTGACCTTTTATTTTAGAAATTCAGCACATTTTTCAATATCCCCAAATTACCCCTAAATAACCTTAACAAATTTATTAAAATGGTTAATTTTTGCACTTTATTATCTTTTGCATCTAATCATCGACTTATATATATTTAGAATGATAACCACGGATAGATGTCTTATCGTCGTATCTCATGAAAGTAACCTAAACAGTTTGTATTACTGTTACGGCATCTCACGCGTGATAAACCGTTGCCGCTGCAACGCGCGGGCACCCTTCTAGTAATAATAAATATGAATATGATATGGTTTGCATCAGTGTAGAAAGTACTACAATTAAGTGGAAACTAACAAACCAATGACCAATTTGTTTTTTTATATTTAAATATGTGTTTATGACATCATAATTAATAGTTTTTAAAATAAATTAGAGAATGAAAGGGTTTTAGATGTGCCAACTAAGCTTTTTTTTAGCTAAATTTTAGGATGGGACTTCAATTTTATATATAGAAGAGATTACCCAATTCTTCATTCATTAATTTAATTATCTCCATTAATATACCTAAAATACCTTTAATTAAATAAATTACACTATCGGTCCCTTAATTCTTAAAATAACTACACTAATCATTATATCAGTTACATATACTTCAATAGCCTGCATTACTCCCCTTCACCACCACCTGTCATCACCGTCACCACTATATTACCGCCGCCGGCGGGTAACATGCTAGTTGTATTTAACGAAGTAGTTGTAACTTGTAATTTAGGAATGCACAATGACATAAAAGACAAACATATTATTTTCAAAAAGTAGAATATAATTAGTTATATGGTATTTAGCTAATGTATTTTTACATAAACATAAGTTACAAACCAAAAGCTACTTCAAGTAGCTTATAGTATCGAAGCATATATGAAACTATAGTATATTAAAGAATTTTTTGTACGGATGCGAACTTTTTAGAGACAGTTGGTGCAAATACGAACTTTGTGTTTGAAATTTGTAAAACTACGAAGACCGGTGTCTAAATAGACACCGGTTTTAAGTTTTTAGGTGCAAAGCCCGTGTCTTAGACACCGGTCTTAGGGGACGTGGCACGCTTTCTGACCAAAGTCGGTGTCTTAGACACCGGTCCTCCCTTTTCTACAACTAAAGCCGGCCTCTAAGATACCGGGTTTCTGATTTTGCTTTGCTTACTTTCAAAACCGGTGTCTTAGACACCGGTCTTACCACGTGTAGGACTCCCAGCCCCGTATCTTTCTTATGAATTCACACTACCTGCTGAGTACCATTATTTGATTAGAAATAACAATGTTAGTGGCTTAAAGCCGGTGTCTTAGACACCGGCGCTGTCAGTCAAAGACGAAACCCATGGAGGACCGGTGTCTAAGACACCGACTTTGTCAGAAAGCATGCCACGTACCCAAGACCGGTGTCTAAGACACCGGTTTTCGTAGTTTTACAAATTCTAAACCAATAGTTCGTAGTTGCACCATGTCGCTTGAAAAAGGTAGCATCCGTACAAAAAATTCGTATATTAAAAGGGAAAAGTGAATATAAGGTTGTCTGACACCTAAGCTTAGGTGTGGAACCCCTCAAATACAAAATTTTAAATATTTTTTGATTAACGAATAAATACTTGGGCCCCATGAATTTTATGGATTAAAAAAACAATATGTGAGTGTTCCACACCTAAGCTTAAGTACCTAACAACCTTATATTCCCACCCCCCATATTGAAAATATTCGGTAGCCACACAAAGTTTATGAGATTGAGCTTATGAAACCATAAGTTCAAGCTCATATAAACTTGTTGCCAATACACCCGATAAATGCACTCAATGTTTTCACCATGAGTGATACCCGATGAATAATTTAGCGAATTAAGAAACGTGTATTCTAAATTAAATATTGTAAAATGCCTGATTCTGGTGAAACTTGTGCAAATAACTTGCTAGGTCCCTTGAAATTTGTTTTCTAACTGTTTATCTAGTCATGTTGTGCCAGTGGTTGAGAGTAGTGTTTCCTCATATATGAAAAACTTTCTGTTAGATTATTATTATTTTTTATTTAACTTTATAGAAAGTTTGACATACCTTTTAATGATAAAAATAGAAAATATTCCCAACATTTAAAAATGAAAGTGCTAAGCAATCTAATGATATTAAACAAATTATCATGGGGCCGGCCAAGCTAGTTGTTGAGAGAAGGGAAACTGTAAATTGGTCATGATAAGTCATCGATTCTTCGATTATAAATACAACTAAATTCTGGAAAAAATATTTTTTTATTATTTCAAAAGGCAAATATGCATATAATATTATATATTTGTTTTCCTATAAAATCAAAATTGAAATAGTATGAAAGTTGGAATCGTTGATGATTACAAAGATATATCAATGTGGATGATGAAACCATCATCTCTTCACTTTAAATATCGAAATTGATATAGTAACATAATTTAAAGAATTTCAAAAAAGTGATCGACACGAATCGTCCTTGTGGTTTACCCAAAAAGTCTGATTTCGTCCTTTAAGTTTAAAACTATCTGATATCATCCTTTATAGATGGAAAATGATCACGTTTCATCCTTTTCGAAAACGAACGTTAACTCAGATCCGTTAAACCCCTCACGTGAGAGTATTTTCGTATTTTAATGCCTTGTTGACTCCAGTCCACCTTTTGAAGGACCATTATTAATATCTTTATAATCTCATCTTCTTTAGTCAAAGTCAATTACAACTTTTTTATATTTTAATATTATTTTTTTTTTGAACATTGAAGTAACCTTTTATTGATAAAAAAACCAGCAAGGTGCTAGTAATACAAGAACATAGAAGAAGAAAGATCAGGGGTATAAGTACAGAAACAAACAGAAGAAATAGAAAATGAAACTGCTACAAACTAAAGGTTGAAGGAACTCCATTGAGGCCAAGTAATTTCTTCATTGGGGGCTCGGTTTGTCGGCCATAGGAAACTTGTTGCTTTGATTGCAAATCGGATAGACGGTGCTTTGCTTAGAAGACTCCAAAGAGAGTCAGCAAAGGTAGGAAGAGATGATCCGCGTTTTCGCAATTACGATTACATAACGAGCAGGTGGGGTTTGGGATTTGTATATTCCTCGATAGCAGTTGGTCCGTTGTAGCAAGGCGATTCAGTTCAAGGCGCCAAGCCATGATGTTTACCGCTACTGAATTCCATGGAAAAATCCAGTAGTTTGGTCCTGTTTCCATGAGCAGGAGTCACTAGAACTTGTAACTGATGAAGCTCGATTTGAGATGAGGGTAGACGGGACCAGTTCCATTCCCATTGAGAGAAGCGACCGTTTCCTGTGCATCGATCCTTAATGTGGCAGTCCTTGTGTTTCTCCAAGCTAAAAAGTTCCGGCTAAAGGTTTGTTGCCACACCATTTGTCAATCCAAAATCGAAGTGTTACACCATTACCAACCAGACCTGTAAAAAGGTTCTCCAAGGAAACGTCAAAGATGGAACTGGTGTACAATTTCGAGATGAGTGGTGGATGGCAGATATAACTTTGGAAATAGATTTCCAATTACAACTTAAAGGGCAAGTACATGCCTTTTACTAATTTACAACCTCTTTTTAATCCTTATATCCCTTATATAAATCAAGAAGTAAATAATAAAACCCACCAAACACAAAATCACAACAGCACCAACACCAGACAAAAGCTTGAAGAATATAGAATCCCATCCAAATCAAACACACTTTAAAACTCATCCATATCTTTCTTAGTTTCTCCTTCAGATCTCGAAGAATATGTGGACAACGGTGGCGGCGGTTTACGGTGGTGCATATAGTTGTTATGCGACGGAAGTGGTATTAGACGCGATCATGGCGTGGGGTGGTGGATGACCAGATCTTGCTGGTGTGGGCGGTGGGGTGGTGGCTGATCGTATCTTGGTCGTGTGGAATGGTGGCCGGATATACAAACCGACATCGATATATCTATCTAGATGGTGACGGAGATGGGAGGCCGGCGATTTGGTAGCTGGATTATATAGATATAGATATAGATCTGGATATAGAAATCGATCCGGATTTCAAATCGATTCACACCACCGCCACACAAAAATCGATTTAATGGATGATTTAATTGTGGCAAACAGAAGCAGCAGAACCATATATATATAGTGATTTTTGTTTTTATTTTTGAAGGGTTGTTGATTGATTGATGGGGAAGTTAGATAGAAATCATTTGGCTCAAACATGAAACAACGTATCATGAAAGTGGAAAAAAAGAGAGGTATAGATGGATAAATCAATTTGGTAGAATAGAGATATAGATAGATGAATGAATGGATATTTTATGTGCATATATATGAATTGTTGTATGTATGTATTTATCTATTTGATTTTAGTTTTTAGGTTTGTTTGTGTAAAGAAAGAGATGAAAAACTGTCACTTTTAGTTCTTTAAAGGTAGAAATGACCATAGTACCCTCACGCGAAATGCACGTGAGGGGGTTAACGGATTCGAGTTAACATCCGTTTTTGAAAAGGATGAAACATGATCATTTCCCATCTATAAAGGATGATATTAGACAGTTTTAAACTTAAAGAACGAAATCAGACTTTTTTGGTAAACCAGAAGGACGATTCTGTCGATTAGGGATGAGCGGAAAGTCCCAAATTCCGATCCCGTACCGGTACCGTCCCGATCCCGGTACCGAAAAGCGGTACCGAATCCCGATCGGGACCGGGACCGATACTCACTTTTGAGAGTTTTCGGGACCGGTACCATTTGGGACCGGTACTCGGAAAATCCCGAAAATACCGATTAGTCCCGATAGTTTCAAAAATCTTTCATACTACCATAACCTCTATCTTCCATACAAAAGAATCCCATTTTATGTTTCCATCTGTGCTCAAATCCAAGAGAAGTTGTTACTAACATTAAACCAAATGAATTAAATTTAAGTTTGTAAAGGTTCTTTATGTGATAACAAGTTAAAATTTATAAATGGCATTGTAAGTGAGCATTATATATGTTGGTGCAGACGTGCAATACATAGTTAGCATGTGTTGTTGAACAGACTTTGTAAGTGACCAACTGTTTATGCATGGACTACAATATTAAGCAGATAAGTAGATAACATTAAGCACTACAAGAAAACATCCTATAATTACAAATTTTCATGACATCTATTACGTGGGAAAAATAGATGTTATTTGGAGTCCAAAACCAAAATTGGAATAGTCTAACTAAAATTCGGTGCTAGTTGGGATTGGTACCGAAATCCCGATCCTGTACCGATTCGGTACCGGTACCGTCCCATATGGGATCGGGATCGGTACCAAGTTTTGGAGATTTTCGGTACCGGGAACGGGACGGGACCGGGACGGTCCCATGCCCATCCCTACTGTCGATCACTCATTTCAAAATTTGTTTCTTTGATTTAGCTTATTAACTTCCTAGTTTCTAGGCAACATTTCAAAAATATCAAAATGATGACTAGATGGATGAATTGTCAATGCAAGAAACCAAATGAGAGACATTGACCTCCGATAAAATTCTAGATGGCAAATAAAAAGAATTGCCACATGAGACATTGAAGATAGCCATTTTTATATAGAGATAGAGGCTAAAATCCATACCTCTTCGTCTTGGAAAAGATCAATGGTGAAGTCAATGAGTGCTCCCATATCAAACTTGATGGTCGTAGGTGTGACTATATTTCTAAAGTTCCAACACCTTTTGATTTTTATGCATTTCAAGGCTTGAAAATGACTAATGAGGAGACCAGAGTTACTTTCCCCTCTTACCCTCCACACCTCCCTTAATTTTTGAAGACCTGACGCCCGAATGCTTTTCAAGATGCTATTAACTTGCCCAACACATTCCGAGTCTATGTAGAAAAACGCTTGAATAGAACCACAATTTTGAACTAGAAGCTTTTCTAAATGACTCAGTAATCGCATTGGATTTTTCGGGAAAAGATCCTGAATATTATCACATTCGTCCACTGTGATCTCTTTCAACATGAGAGTTCTATCATCGTCCTCCTCACACGCCCATATCTCCTTCAAGTTCTCCATCTCACTAATAACCAGTTCCTCCAACTTTGGACACACCACCTGTACAATATAACTAATTAATTAGTGAAGTTGTTTTTTCTTGCTTATATTAACTGATCGAAACATTAAATTAACTGTTAAGATCAAAACAAACATAGCTAATTACCTCTTTATTCAACAATGGTATTGTTGTTACAGAAATATTATTACTCGAAGCAAAGATGCAAGTAATGTTGGGAAGGAGAACAAGTGTCAGCTCCACCAATTCTGGTATCTCCATCATAATATTGATGTTGTCACACAAACCTACAAACATTGGTAGCTCTTCCAATACCAAACACTTTAACTTGTGAAATTTAATCACCTCGGCTCCATTTTTCTCACCATGTATCAGGGATTTCAGACTACCACAAGACGAAGCTGTGAATCTCTCGAGATTAGTCAAAGTACTTGCCACATTTACAGTGAAGAGGTGTTTCAAGTTTGAGCACTTTTCAAAAGAAAGATGTTTTAAATTGCAAAAAGAATATTGAGAAGGATGCATCAAAACATCTTCAAGATGATTCATATCTTTCACTTGCAAATGAAGATCCTCAGTTTTCTCAAACAACACGTCTATTTCAATTGCACGAACCTCTTTGCAGCTAACAACTAGTCTCAATGTATTTTCATATGAATACACATCATCGTCATATATAGTATCCAACTGACAGCCTATAGATATTCTGAACCTTTCAAGTTTCTTAAAAGACACGTTATTCGGCAGAATCATATTCTCAAAGAATTCGATCTCTAGTGCAATGAGTTCAAGCATCTCCAGTCCTTTACAGTTGTCTTCTGTGAAGCTGATAACTTTGTAGCTCAGATTTCTCATATAAAGTTCTTCAAGTTTGTCTAAGTTTTGAAAGACACCATCACCAATACAAAGCTCAACACATCCAGTCAAATCTAGTAACTTTAGCTTTCTCAATTTTCCGATGGCAGATGGTAAATTCTTGATGCTACAGTAAGCAAAGCTGAGTATTTCCAAATTACTAAGATTGCCAAGATAAGATAAATCGCCCATCAATGAGCATGAACGGAGACATAGCATACGAAGGCTGGTTGAACATTGAAGTGATATTGGAAGCTGTGGATATAGAATACTACGATATGAAATGACTTGAAGTTTTTTCATCCTAGTATAGAAATCTTCTGGAAATATGAGAGGCTCTTTCTCATTCATCATTAGCTTCAAAAGTTTAAGGTCAGGGTAATCAAAGCGTCGGGGAAAATCAGACATGCCTTTGCACTTCAATAAAATTCTTTCATAAGACTCCCATGTATCTTCTGTAGGCCATTCCGACATGACACTATGATTAACAACGGAAGCTTGCTTGAATTTTGAAATATTCGATAAGACGAAAGAACGTGCAAGATCATGCATTTTGACACATCCTATTAGATCACTACTACAAAAGGGCCTATAGATGACGCGCATTGCGCGTCAAGAAGAGCTCGGATGACGCGCAAATGCGCGTCAAGGAAGGCCTAGGTCATAAATTTTTATGACCCGCGTTTGTGCGTCATCCGTCTATGACGCGCACTTATGACGCGCATTTATGACTCTCCTTCTTGACTTTCGTTGTAGAGCGTCATAATTTGTATGACTCTATTTTTTGACATCTATTTTTGCGCGTCATAACCTATAAAATCGTTTTTTTTATCCAGTTTCTGTTTAACAAAACCTGATTATATACATAATAAACCTGGCAATAAATTAAACCTGGCAATAAATTAACCTGATAATAGTACAAAATTAACGCATTTCATATATAAACCATGAGTCACCAATTCATTACATAAGGATTCATGTCCAAATAGATACGATAATTTAACTAAATTCGGTTTACAATTCTACCTAAAAATGAAATTCGACACATAAATTGCCCATTCTTCTTCTTCTCGAATATCGTCTAAATCCACATCCATGTACTCATTGCTATCACCACCAATCTAGTCAAAAATAAAACAACATATTACTTGAATATACAAATGCACATACAAAGAGTTCATGCAATTTAAATACATTTCAGATGAGTTAAGTCCCATTTAACACAATTGACCCAGTTTAGTCAGTTAATCAAAGGCCTGCACTTTTAGGTTGTTTGAAATAATTTAACCCATATCGACCAGTAACTTATAACTGGGTCAAAATTGGTAATTTCTTAACAATCACATATATTTAGGGCAACATGGGAAAATACATAATACTTCCTTACATTGTGATTTTCGAGAACCCGAACTCCATGTTTAACTATTTCCTTCATAAACTTCAACATGAAGTACCCACATTCGGTGCTTCCGGGCTGACGTGGACACTACACAAGAAATATACAACAACATCCAATCAGCAGCATAAATTCTCATATATTCTCATATATATTGAATCATTGCCTTTACATAACACATAACTTAATGCAGTCCCTTTAATGTCTATGGTGATATATATTTGCAGGCAAAATTGGGTTCAAAACACTCCTTACAAAGCCTATTTTTCCCTACTGTCAATCAGCTTTCATGCTATGTAATTAGCCTATTTCCCTACTGTTAATCATCTTTCATGCAGACAAAATTGGGTTCAAAACACTCCTTACAAAATCTGCTTGTTGCCTACTGTCAATCAGCTTTTCATACAACAACATCAACTAGTTGGATCTCGATCAGTTTCAGGTGTACTAACCAACTAAGTAACTAACTAACTAATTTAGCATACAACTAACTACATACTTAACAAACAGCAGCAGCACAAGATAATATTCAACAAATAACTAACCTTAGATTTAACCCAATTAAGTTTAGTCCTCTTATTGTTTCCAGCTTCTACATCATACAATGCAATTGCCCTACAAAGAATTAACCCAGTTAAGTATTACATCATACATCATAAAGATTCTATAATTTGTATTACTTACGTATCCACTATTTGCTTGAACTGAAGATTGACATCGCTACCCGGTAGGGAATCAAGATAATAGCAGGTACTTGTCTTCATGTCAATCACCCCTAACACCCAATGTCTTCTACAAAAAACAAAGATCAAGTTCTGTTAATTACTGTTAATTTTTATTAATTAATTTAAATGTTGTAGAAAATCTAACCCGGGATTGTATGGCAATAAGACGAGGTCATTTTGCTTCCTTGTACATAACCTTCTTGCAATAATTCGACTTGCATCCTCGATATTCTTGGCCTTCGCTTTACGTTCATGATGCATGATCGCAGTCGGGGTCATGAAACAAACTCCATGATCTCTGTGTGACCCATTCTTGATTTGCTCATACAGGTACCTGTTAACAATTAACATACGAAGTTTACATTCAATTAGTCCTGTTAACATACAAGTACCAATTTTTTATAAACTATATTTATCACTTACATGATATAAGAAGCAACGACAGCCCCGCTTAACTCATCCATTGCAAATAGACTGTCGAAATCATTCCAATTTAGGTACGTGTAACTGGGATGCCCAAACAAATCGTCCTCGCATTGCACTTTTATGCAATCAACCTTTGCAACTTGTCCATCAACCATCACTTCAGTCATTTTCAATCCCATCCTTTCTTCCATTCTTTTCCTTACTCTCCTCTGAGCTCTCGTCATCATTTTTTTCAATGGATTTCCTTTCTTAGTCACTTTTGAATTGGAGGCGACAGTTTCTACGCTTTTTCCTTTTTCAACTGCAACTGTGAACATGGTGACTAAAAAAAACTGTAAACAAATGATATTTTGGGCATCGTACCTGTTTTTGGCATCGGCGCTTCTTCTTCGTTGTCGGATTCTCTTTGTCGCTTCTTTTCTTTTTTCTTGTGGGTCGACCCACTGCCCAACTCTCTTTTTTCTTCTTCTTCTTTTCTTTCTTCTTCTTTTCTTTCTTCTTCTTTTCTTTCTTCTTTTCTCTTGCTTTTCTTTCTTCTTCTTTTCTTTCTTCTTCTTTTCTTTGTTTTTTTCTTTGTTGTTTTTCTTCTTTTCTCCTTGTCTTGATCAGCAACCTTTTTCTCCTTCTTTTTGGCCACTATCTTGTTCTGCAAAAATATAAAAAAGTCATACAGGTACCATTTTGTTCTAATGATTAAACTGTTTTATAAAAAAGTCTTACCAAACCAGAGCATGGAATGACTAGGTGACTCGGCCAGCTTAGTAAGTACCCAATGGCATCTTTAACAGTCTCAACGAACTCCTCGGGAATTGGATTCGGTATCAAAGCTTCTGCTTGAACAGATATGTCCACCTTAACTTCAATGTTCCCATCTAATATTATATATGAGCAAATAAATATTAAATAAGTTACTACTCTCCCTCTTCCCTCGCCGTCCTTCTTCAAATACCTGAGACATGATTCACTATGGTTCCTTTGGCGACTATATTTGAAGGATCGTCGACCGCAAGTAAGCATGATTTATCCTACAAATGTGCACAATATTATTAAAACAGACAAGAATTGCACAAAATTATTAAAACAGAGAATATTTGAAGACTTGCATTTGGTTCTTCGTCTTCATCGCTACTCATTTGACAATTACTTGCACCCTCCGAAGCATTGGTACTTGCATATCTTCTTCTTTCTAACTCATCTTCAACAGCTTTTAGCCGTTTAAGCATTATCTTATCATGTTGTTGCAGGTATTGCTTGACATTCCTAGGTATTAAAAAGAACTGTTGCGGTGTTATATATCGACCCATCCCACGTACATGCCCACGCTGTTCATCAGTACCCAGGGCCTCTGTAAGCACATCTATTGATCCCATTGGATCCTCTGAATAATCCTTGTCCTTCTTTAGCATCTCCTGATTAAACAAACATATAACTTAACATCTGTTGACTAATGGTCAAAAGTCAAACTTAGCACTAACTGAACATCAAATAACTTAACATCTGTTGACTTATGGTCAAAAGTCAAACTTTAACTAACACTAACTAAGCAGCTAAGTTTGTTGACTAACTGAGCAATCTGAATACTAACTAAAACTTACAATTTTATCGAGAACTTTTTGGACAGCTGGGTCGAAACCTCCTTTTTTCTTTTCTCTTGCTTTTTTCCAACATTCTACCCTATCAATCTCCTCTTCCTCTTGGCCAGTTTGTTCCATCTAAAAAAGTTAAAAGCAGAAGTTAAAAAGCATCAACATAAGCAATAAAAAAGTTAACATAAGCAATAAATTCCATACTATCTCCTTAATGAGTCCAGCATATCCCTTTCGGCTCAAACGATGGTTGTACTTATTACGTAAACGAAGAGCTGACTGTTTCTGACTTATTTCCTGCATAAGTATATATAATTAACATGTTAGTAACTGGTTTTGTGATAAATAACTGTTTTTGGAAACTTAAACAAATACCTCGAACGAAGGCTTAGTTTTTTGTGATACGAAAACTTTCCAGTCTTTTTTTTTCACAGACGGATACTTTTCAGGAGGAGTATATAATTGCTTCTTGGCCTCCTTAGACTTAGCATCTTTTAGTGGCTTAATGTACTTCTTATAAAGATAATGTTTGAAGTTTTTCCACTTTTTCCCGATTGATTGGAGAACTTGCTTCCGACTGTTTTTGTGAAGTTTAAAATGTGTCTGAAACGTAAAAAAAGAATCAAAACATAGTTAGAATAAAATACTAAAAGTAAAACATAGTTAGAATAAAATAATAAAATACTTACATTAACATATTGCCAACAAGCTTCCTTCGTTTCGTTATCCACGATCAACCAAGAATCATAGGTTATGTTCACCATAGATCTTGCCACCAATCCCTCAAAAGTAGACAGTTGTGTTGCTGCCTTTCCAGTTGGCACACCTCTTTTATTATAAGTAACCACTATCTTTTTTTTTGCCTTCGCTTTTAATGTCGGGCCTCTTTGTGATTTGGAATCTAATTCGCCATCCAAATTCAACTCAGAACCAGAAGGTGAATTTTCTTCGCGGTCCGAATCAGAATCAGAACCGGAAACCACATTTTCTTCGCGGTCCGAATCATTATCTGAACACGAGGCCATCTTTTATTACCAAAAAGCAACCTGCATGTTTAAAATAAACAAAATAAACAGTTATTTTCATAACAAAAACTTTAAATAATAAATAATGCTTGCCAGACTTTAACAAATAAACAGTTATTTCATACCAAAAACTAATGATCTAAAACGAATATGCCCTCGTCATCCGAGCGCGTACACTTAAAATCATCGTCTAGATCTACTAAAGACAGGTTCATATCTTGTGTAACATCAAATTCAAACACATCATCAGTTTCACCATTATTATCTCCATACTTATGCATCCTATGTGGTGTGAAGCCAACAACAGACAGGTTCCTATCTTGTTGGTCCTGAACATAAAAAACTTGTCTTGCTTGACTAGGTAATATGAAGGGTTCAGACCGTTGACCAAGCCTATCAAAGTTAACCACTGTGAATCCTAAATCATCTTTTTTTACTCCACGACTATCTACCCACTCACACATGAAAACAGGAACCGTAAATGTACGATAATCAAGATCCCATATTTCCAATATACGACCGAAGTATGTAACAGCGCCGTACACCGGATTGGAGTCTTTTGCACTAGCAATCTGCATAGTATTTGCAACTACAGATACTCCACAACCTTGAGTGGTTTTAGATTCATCACGATCTTTTGTATGGAATTGATACTCATTTACAGCAAACCCGGTATATTTACTAACAGCAAAATCAGGTCCCTTTGCCAACCAACGAACAGTATCACCGGTATTTTCCCCGTTAGCCAAACGTTTTTCAACCTCGTTCTTAAACCAGTCAATAAACGCCCGACTATGTTGGCTCTGCAACCATGTATTATTTCGACGCGGGTTAAGATCCTTCAGTTCTAACAGATGCTGCTCTATGTATGGTTCAACGTCGGCAGTGTTTCCTAATACATAAAGATGAGCTTATCAAGTAACTTAGAATCCATAACACAGATGGTAGCCTGCGATAAAGGTTTACCAGTGCGGTTTCTTTCATCAACACGATCATGAGGATTGCCAATTGATTTCATGTTTTCCAAGTAATCGGAACAGAATTCTAATGCTTCCTCTGCCACATAACATTCTGCCATGCAGCCCTCGGGTCGATAATGATTTCGTACATAACCTTTTAGTGTTTTCATGTACCTCTCAAACGGATACATCCACCTAAAGTGGACTGGGCCACATAACCTCTCCTCTCTGACTAAATGCACCATCAAGTGAATCATGACATCGAAAAACGAAGGCGGAAAATACTTCTCTAGTAAACACAATGTTACTACGATGTCAGTTTGCAGCTTGCCTAGCTTACTAACATCAACTACTTTACTACACAGCTCGTTGAAGAAGTGACACAAGCTTAAAATAGTCTTCCTAACTTTCACGTCTAACACCCCCTTTATTGCAAAAGGAAGAATCTGTTGCATTAGTACGTGACAGTCGTTGGACTTCAATCCATTCATCTTCGAATTATCATCGGACACGAGATTCTTGAAATTGGAGGAATACCCATCAGGCACTTTTATGTTAGACAGCGTGTCATAAAACATGCGTTTCTCCGCGCTATTTAATGTGTATATGGCAGGCGGCAGATAATGACCCTTCCCTTTTGGTTGACTTATTAATTCAGGTTTAATCCCTAACTCCTCCAGATCTTGTCGTGCCTTTAAACCGTCCTTCGTATTGCCTTGCAAATTCAGTAGCGTCCCATAAACACTCTCACATACATTCTTTTCTATATGCATAACATCTAACTGATGACGAACAAGCAAATGCTTCCAGTACTCTAGTTCAAAAAAGATTGATTTTTTACGCCAAAATTTCGATCTCTCATCGATAGTTTCTTTTTTCTGTTTTGGCCTTCTCTGCTGACGTGGCATTTTCTTCTTTGATTTTTTATTCTTCAACACCCTCCAGATCACTTCCTTCTTTGCCTTTTTCATCTTCCCCCATTTAGTTGTAAACCCTTCCAGATAGTCGTAAACATCTTCACCCGATCTCGGTTTTTCCATCACACCGCTCTCTTGTTCATTATTGAAATCTTTTTTTCTTTTGCGAAAAGGATGTGTAAGTGGGAGGAATCTTCTATGCCCGAGGAAGCATACTTTTTTGGATTTTGGCAACCACTGTGAGTAGGTATCCTCTGAGCATACTGGACACGCTTTATAACCTTTGGTAACACACCCCGACAGGTCACCATACGCAGGAAAGTCATTTATAGTCCAAAGTAAGACTGCTTTTAGATTGAAGAACTGTTTCTTATAAGCATCATACGTCTTAACGCCAGGTTCCCACAACTGTTTCAGATCTGCTATTAGTGGTGCCAAGTAGACATCAATACTTTTACCAGGTTACCTTGGACCTGATATCAGTAGAGTCAACATCATGAACTTTCTTGACATACACATATAAGAAGGCAGATTGTACGTTGCTAGGGTAACCGGCCAACAACTATACTTTGCACTTAATGACTTATGAGGGTTTATACCATCCGCGGACAAGGTTAATCTCAGATTCCTATCTTCCTTTCCAAATTCTTTCCACTTGTCGTCAACAAGCTTCCAAGATGGGGAATCACAAGGATGTCTTAGCTTGCCATCACTGACCCGACCTTGCGCGTGCCAAGTTAGGTCACGTGCGGTTTTTGGTGACGAGAACATTCTTCTAAATCTAGGAATGGGCGGGAAATACCAAACAACTTTTCTCGGCACTGTCTTGCTATTCTCCTTCCACCGAGAAGTGCCACAAGTTGGACATTGAGAAGCATCCTTGTGCTCATCCCAGAACAAGACACAATCATTCTCACAAGCATGATACTTAATGTATTCTATGCTTATTCCTTTCAGCAACTTCTTGGCCTCGTATATCGACTTAGGGATTGTATTATTTGAAGGCAAAACATCTTTTAGCTCGCCCAATAAAGCATCAAAGCTTGTATCAGACCAGCCAAATTGACCCTTCAAAGCTTGGAATTTCAGCAATCCATTTAGTGCATTATACCTAGACCCTTCATACAATGGCTTGTCGCATTCTTCGAGAAGTGACTTCAATAAGCTAGGTTCATTCTCTGCATATGTGAAGGCCTCATGAAGCATCTGCTTTGTGTAATCGAACTCGGGAGGTATAGACTCATTAGGGCATTGAGCTTCATCGTTAGATGAATTTTCTCCGTGGAAGGACCAAACACTATAACTCTCATCGAAACCGTGTTTAAACAGGTGATAACGCACGTTGGAGATGGAAGTGTGACAAAAATTGATACAATTTACACAAGGACACGGAATGGCGTCGGACTTTGGGTTATTGAATTGTGCAAACTCTAAAAAGGCATTCACACCTTCCTCGTATTCGATTGATAATCTATCGGACAAAATCCAAGATTTATCCATAACCTAAAACAGAAAAAGATAACTACCTAGTAAAAAGATAACCTAAAACTATACAAATCATTACAATTTACAGTTAACTGAAAACTATACATGTTTAAGATTTTGGCTCCCCCCTCCGAAGAAGAGGACCACATACATCAAGTTGCCTTGATTGCGTAAGCCAAAAAATTATCACATAAACACATAGATGCTGAACTGGAATTTCCAGCAGCTTAGCACAGAACTATGCTGGTGATACCAACCTTATTCACAACCTAAAACAGAAAAAGATAACAAGAAATGTTTACAGCTTAAATCATTACAAAATCATGACAGTTTTATAGCTTCTTAAAAATCAACCTAAATTAAACTGATAAAACTCTAAAACACCAAAAAATGATTTACATTAATAATGTTATCTTGCAACCAAAAAATGAAACAAATTAAAACAGAAAACAAATTAGGGCAAACTATATAACTACATTAAAACAGAAAACATTAAAACAAATTAGGGCAAACTATACAACTACATTAAAACATTAAAACAAATTAGGGCAAACTATATAACTACATTAAAACAGAAAACATTAAAACAAATTAGGGCAAACTATACAACTACATTAAAACATTAAAACAAATTAGGGCAAACTATACCTTTTGAGAGTTTTGAGATGAAAAATAGAGGGCAAACTGATGGGAAATTAGGGCGGCAGTGTTTTGAGAGTTTTGAGATGAAAAATAGAGGGCGGGGTTTGATGGGAAATTAGGGCGGGATCGATTTTTGGAAGATGTAGACTGAGAGTTTTGAGAAGGAGGGAAGTTTTGAGATGAAATTTGAGAAGGCGGGGGGATGAAATTATTTTTGGCAGATAAAACATAAGTAATTAATGATGCCTAGGGAACGTGCCAAATAAACGATGACTCCTATTTAGGACGAAGCAAAACGAGCGTCATCTATAAACGTAAATTTTAACAGATTATGACCCATATGTTATGACGCTTCTGAAAACGCGTCATCCCAAACAAAAAATTTACTCCTTATGACCCTTGTTTTATGACTTCTCACTTTGCGCGTCATCTATCAGCGTGGGTCATAAAATGCGGGTCAAGATCATGCATTTTGACACATCCTATTAGATCACTTTCAACCAACAAATTTGCACGTATGAGGTTGTGAACAGAAGTGTTAGTCCGCTGTCTTGCTTCAGCTAAAGTATACACTTTATGAAATAACTTCAATCCCCATCCATACCTCATCAAATCTTCCAACGGAATATCAAAGTCATCGGGATATAAGCCACTAAGAAGGAAAATTTCCTTATCATCATCTTTTTTGAGATAGTTGTAGCTTATCTCAAATATGTCATATACAACAGCGTAAAGGTCTTGAAGGTCATGCCGATGTAATCCTATGAGTGTAACTCTCCATGCATCCTTTACCTCACCTCTAAGAGCCAAGGCAATGGTTTTTATGGCCATCGGCAACCCACCACACCTCTTCACAATATCTTCTCCTAGCTTAATGAGCTGATGATCAACATCACCATCTGAAAGTCCCGTGGCTTCCCGATTCAGCTTTCTACCAGAACTACAAAGTTGTAGCCCTATGTGTCAAGCACCTACTGTCCAAAGCACAACTTCTAACTCATTACAGATTAAAAGATATGAATTTTTTAGTGAACAGTCGCAAATCAGAAAAATCACACGAAAAAATTCACTTAGTCACACTGTTATCTAATAATTAACCCTAATTAATGGATCATCATGTTTGCTAAATATATCTCTATATATCAGTAATAATCACAAATATAGCTCCACTTTGGCTACGAATCGGCTCCTCCTCGGCTCTACTTCAGCTCCGATCCGGCTCCACATTATTTGCTCAGAATCGGCTCCTCCTTAGCCCAGAATCGGCTCCGCCTTCAGTTTCTAGGCAAGGAAGAAACCAAGAGATTTGTTTGTCCTTTTCCTTGTCTCTCTCAAAGAATCAGAAAATGTGACTACCTTGCTATTTCCTTTTCAATTCTTTTTCTCGTTGACTCGTTGTTGCTTTGCTTACTCTCCTTTCCTCCATTGTCTTTTTCTTGTTTTCACCAGGCACAAGATGACTTGCTGCCACTTTTGATCTCTTGCTCTTTCTTTAATTATTTGTATATGTTTCTACTTTCCTGCTTCTTCTTGGACTCACATTTATATATGCAACAAGTATAACCTTTTGTTTACTCCTTACATGTATTCAAACTGGTGACATATATATATATAATATATATATATATATATAATATATATATATATATATATATATATATATATATATATATATATATATATATGTTGTGAACCGATTTCGTAAGTCGTCGGGTAGGAGCTAGCTAGACTACACGGTCATCGTGTCCCCCAAGTTTAAATGTAAATTTTTTCTTTAAAAAACTTGGGTTTAAACTTTATATATATGTATATTTGCCCATTCCATAAAGTGTTAGAATATGCGAACATAAATCATATAAATATTCACATAAGCGCAACGGAAGAATCGAATATGTAATCACATTAATTAACAAAGAGAGAATCGAAACGTGTACCTTATGCAAAGCTTCCAATAAAACAATAATAATAAGATTATTATTATTATAGGGTTTAAAGTAAAACCCTCTACGATCGCACACTAGACACCTCTTATATCGTATGCTAGTACCCCGATCACGATCAAACAACCCTTTGTTTAAACCCTTGAAAACCGAAACCCTAAAACCCGAACCCCTTGGGGTTTTCTTTGCTTCGGCCGAATAGAACAAAAGAGGGAGAGAGAGAGATTTTTTAGTTAGGGTTTTTACCTTGTGAAAACTTATATAAAACCCCTAACTTTGATCTCCTATTTATAGGCTTAGGGTTACTAAACTTGATGGGCAAGTTTAGTTAGGGCCCAAAAAACCCCTTAGAATTTTCGCCCACCCTTCCCTTAATCCTAGCCCAAACCCAACTATCAATTCTTTTAATTAATAAACATTATTTATTTTAACATTTAAAAATGTTTATTAATCATATCGTGATCAAATTAATCAATATATTACTTTAATATACTAATTAATAATATAGAGTTACCGTGTCATTTCGTCCGTGTGACCCCGTAGGCTTAAATTATTTCCGGACATGCGTTTATTATAACGTGATCACATATCAACATATAGTAGCTAGTAAAACTAACTATGATAGAAGGATTCATAATTTTAGCAGATGCGAGATACTAGTTTTCACATTCTGTCCATGCACCTTGTGATCTTTAGATATTAACTTGCATTATATCAATTCGATTCACCTGACATATACTATATGCCCGACTATGCCGACTTTCTCTTTTTGTTTGAGGATTCATTTGTTAATGTATATAGTTTTTTTTTTTTTTTTGACAAGAAAGTTACTCTCTTTCTTTCTGTTAGGCTTTGGTGAAGGCTCTCCAAGGCCTAGACTCCGCTGAAGCCTCGCTATCATCTATCTTTTTCAAGTCTCAAGCGTCGATTGAACCTTTCCTTTTCAAGCTTCTCCAAGACTTCGGCCAGGCATTCCTTTCTCGATCTTGTCAAGGTCTCGACCAAACTTAAGTTATTCCTAGACTTCGACAAACTCATTTTTATATCAAGCAATTAAGATCCGATTTGGTGAGATCTTACCATAGCTCATCTAAGTCGTCAAGTACCCCAGTTCAATAGCAAAAGATTTTTCGCCATGACTTTCCATTTTGAATCTTGTTATATTTTATCTTTCGCCCACGTCGTCTGGGTCTTAATAACCTTGTTACTCGCGAGGATTGTTACTTCACAATGAGAAGTGTTTATCTTTTTACCCAATGAATAAAAAGAGAATAAATTTTATGTGCGCGTCGTTTCCCAATAAGAAACGCTTATCTTATCATCCAATGAATGAGTAAGATGTAAATTTGATGTGGGTGGAGTAATCTCTGCTACCTCTTCATCAATATCACTTCCCGATGAGAAGCGCTTACCTTTTTGTCCGATGAACAAAAAGATGAATAAAAATATCACTTCCCGATGAGAAGTGCCTACCTTTTTATCCGATGAACAAAAAGATGAATAATTTTTTGTTAGTGTTCAGCTGGGTCCAATTTTAGCTTGTTACACTTCGGGACTCACACTTGGTGAGATTTTTTCTTATTCGTGTCTTGCTTCCCAGTGAGAAGAACTCTACTCCCATCCGGTAGATGAGAAAAAATGAAAATTTTCTAAGCATTGACTAAGCTTTCCATCTAGAGGATGAAGATTTTCTGAGTGCTAGCCAAGCTTAGATGCTCATCCATTATTATTTATTATTATATTCAAAACTTTTTTATCACTTTCTTATAAGAAGTGCCTATCCACATATATAATGGATGAGGAAGATGAAAATCTTTTTAAGTGCTAGCTCGGGTTGCTTTTTAGCTTATTCTTTCACTAGCCTTTATACATATTGAAGTTTTCTGCCCATATATAAGTGATGACTTGGCCTTTAGGCTTGTATGCCTTAGCCTTCATAAGTACTTGGGTTTTTATGATCCGTATCAGAAGTTGCCTAGGAATTCTTTCTTCCCATCTTTGCACTTGACTTCTGGGATTGTCATTCGGATTACCCTTTTAGCTTGTCTCATAGCCAAATTATTCTTATAACAATTTATTGACCAATTATTTTAGAAAGGAGAATGATATCTCATTGATGATAAAGGTTGGGATACATGATCAGACCAACAAACATAACAATATTTGAAGTAAAGCGACATGAAAATATTTAAAATAAAGTGATAATTCTTAGCAAAGTATCTTACATCAAGATGCTTGAGAGAAGGGGGAAGGATGATTCTCAAAGGAGGGAAGCTCGGACCCATACTAACCTAGAGTCTTGGAATTTGTCTTATTCATGGACCATTTATACATGGCCCTCAAGCTCTCCTGGATCATCATCCTCCTCCACCATCTTCCTTTGCCATGCAAAGGTCTTTTTTGCTTGCGTTCAGCGGGGCCAGTTTTGGCTTGTTACACTTGGGGACTCACACTTGGTGAGATTTTTTTGTTGTTATTGTTTTTCTTTTTCTTTTTGTGTCCTGCCTTCCAATGAAAAGCATTTATTTTTTTTTTTTTTTTTTTTTTTTTTTTTTTTTTTTTTTTTTTTTTTTTTTTTTTTTTTTTTTTTTTTTTTTTTTTTTTTTTTTTTTTTTTTTTTTTTTTTTTTTTTTTTTTTTTTTTTTTTTTTTTTTTTTTTTTTTTTTTTTTTTTTTTTTTTTTTTTTTTTTTTTTTTTTTTTTTTTTTTTTTTTTTTTTTTTTTTTTTTTTTTTTTTTTTTTTTTTTTTTTTTTTTTTTTTTTTTTTTTTTTTTTTTTTTTTTTTTTTTTTTTTTTTTTTTTTTTTTTTTTTTTTTTTTTTTTTTTTTTTTTTTTTTTTTTTTTTTTTTTTTTTTTTTTTTTTTTTTTTTTTTTTTTTTTTTTTTTTTTTTTTTTTTTTTTTTTTTTTTTTTTTTTTTTTTTTTTTTTTTTTTTTTTTTTTTTTTTTTTTTTTTTTTTTTTTTTTTTTTTTTTTTTTTTTTTTTTTTTTTTTTTTTTTTTTTTTTTTTTTTTTTTTTTTTTTTTTTTTTTTTTTTTTTTTTTTTTTTTTTTTTTTTTTTTTTTTTTTTTTTTTTTTTTTTTTTTTTTTTTTTTTTTTTTTTTTTTTTTTTTTTTTTTTTTTTTTTTTTTTTTTTTTTTTTTTTTTTTTTTTTTTTTTTTTTTTTTTTTTTTTTTTTTTTTTTTTTTTTTTTTTTTTTTTTTTTTTTTTTTTTTTTTTTTTTTTTTTTTTTTTTTTTTTTTTTTTTTTTTTTTTTTTTTTTTTTTTTTTTTTTTTTTTTTTTTTTTTTTTTTTTTTTTTTTTTTTTTTTTTTTTTTTTTTTTTTTTTTTTTTTTTTTTTTTTTTTTTTTTTTTTTTTTTTTTTTTTTTTTTTTTTTTTTTTTTTTTTTTTTTTTTTTTTTTTTTTTTTTTTTTTTTTTTTTTTTTTTTTTTTTTTTTTTTTTTTTTTTTTTTTTTTTTTTTTTCCCAGACTTGAAGGCCATTGGTGAAGGAGGCTTGAAAGTAGCATACACTGTCTCAGTGTTCAGAATTTCTCTAGGGCATTTGATCAAGTTATCAATTGGTACATCTTTGATGTATGGTCCAAACCTTTTCTCACGACGCTCATCCAGACGCTCGTCTCGACGTTCGTCTCGCCTTTGGTCGTGTCGGCTCCACTTTTCACTAGCCAATCCTCCCCCAGATTTATCTTTCTTTGTGACACCTCTTACTAGCGAGGCAGTCTCTTTGGAGCGAATAAAGTCGAACGCCCTATCAATAGCTTCTTTAAACATCAATGGGATTCTCTTGCTTAGATCATCCTGGAGTTCGCCAGGGAGCAGTGCCAAGGTGAAGCCCGAGATTTGTTGACTTTCAGGAAGTCCAGGCATCTTCTGGCATTCCTCAGTGTACCTTGTGATGAAATCTCTTAGTGGCTCGCTTTCTCTTTGCCTAATCACGTGAGCTTCCAAGTGACTTATCTGACGCTTCTTCTGCTGGATGAATTGGGCTATGAACCTCTCCTTCAAATCTTCATAGCCTTTGATGCTCTTCTCAGGAAGCTTGGCGAACCACTCCAAGGCATAACCTTGCAAGGTGCCCGGGAACAAGTGACACGCCACGGGATTCACCCATTTTTCGGTTAGCATAGCTTGATCATAGATTGCCAAGTGGTCCTCTGGGTCCCGAGTACCATCGTAGGTACCAACGATAGCGGGAACCTTTTGACCATCTGGGAAGGCATAATTTGCCACCCAGTCACAAAACCTTGACTTTGTGGCTGATTTTGGCACCTTGGCCACCTTTGCCTGCTCATCAGCCTCATCTCCTGCTGCAATTTTTAGCATTTTTAACAACTCTTTTGCCGAGTTGACCGGTTCAGGAGTAGGCTCGACTGGCTTTTGCTTTTTCATCTCGTCTACCAACAACTTCATTATGGACTCCATGCCTGTAGGCTGTGGAGAAGGTTGTGGGGCCGGCTGAGGTGGAGTTGGCCTTAACGCAACAGAGAGTTGAGAGAACCAATCGGTTGGAGGAGGTGGTGGTGTTTGCACTTGCTGAGTGCCCTTGGCGGCTAGCCTTATCAATTCTAACAAATGGCTCTCCTGGATAGTCACACATTGAGAGGAGCTAGCCATTGATTGCAAGGATGTCTGACCTCCAGTCATGGGTGGGCTAGCCATGCTAGTTATGTGAGAACTTACTTGAATAGGTCCAGAAAAGAGCATAGTGATAGGAGATGTGCTAGTTGAGGGTGTTGAAAACAAAGATACAAAAGGAGATATAGAAGGTGAAGGCGTGGAAAAGAGTGATCCAACACTGGCACTACCAGACCCAAGGCTAGATGCAAAGCTCACCTTGGGTGGTAACCTAGATCCACCACCAGAAACAACATTAGTTGCATTTGTTACCACTTCACTAGATCTAGAACCAAAATATGGAAATTTTTCACCAGAGATACTTTGAACATTAGAGATCTCAGAGGTTTCCAGATTGATTACTGGAGAGTCACCTCCATCAACACCCTTCCCCAACCTAGAAGGTATAACCTGAGAAATAGGAGTGAATTCCCCAACCATGTGAAACTAAGAAACAAACAAGAAACAAACAAGAACAAAGATGATTTTTGCTTTGTAACAACAAAAAACCGCCCAGTGATCAGTAGTGCCACGGATGGCGCCAATGTTTGAGCATGGATAGTTGGGCTCAATCACAAGAAAGATTTAACCATGAAAACCATTATAATCTCCTACTATGTAGTGCAAACCTACAAATTCTTCGCAAATCTAAGGTGAATAATGGTTTTTCCAGAGAGATGTATCGATCTCTGGAGGATATTGAATGTATATGATATTAATGATGATTGATTGATTGAGAGAGAATTGAATGAATTTGTGTGTAAAATGTGATGAATGAATTTTGAATCTGACAATCAATGATCAGGAGTATTTATAGACTGACAATTAGGGCAGCCTAGCGCGTTGGGCCTTGACAGGTATGAGCCCTGGCCCAAATTCCAATGGGACAGTGTGAGGTGAAGAACATTCGGGAAACATTAGTTGTCAGTACTTATCACGTCACGTTACTCAGCCACGTGTGAGAATAATACGTGTAGTAATACTTAACATTTGAACGTTTATTTAAATAAGTATGTCTTGAGGCTCGCTAGAGGCTTTCCAGGCAGAAGGCTCTCCAGAGGCTTTCCAGGCAGAAGGCTCTCCAGAGGCTTTCCAGGCAGAAGGCTCTCCAGAGGCTTTCCAGGCAAGAAGGCTCTCCAGAGGTTTTCCAGGCAGAAGGCTCTCCAGAGGCTTTCCAGGGAGAAGGCTCTCATAGGCCCCACTCCAAGCCTTTCCAAAGCTTTCCACACTTAAACTTATATATGTAAATTAATTAATCCACAGAAGGTTTGATCCATTTGAAGCCTTGATGGTATTTGTCTTTTCTTAAGGTTAGATGAAGGCTCTTCTGGGGCCCACTTATCTTACAATATGTGTTAAAAATTAAATTGAGTATATTAAGTATTTTGCATATATTTAAAATGTAAGTTTTTTTCACCTTATCAATTCCATCTTTGATTTAGAGCCATTAGATCATATTTAACTATTTCATCTTTTATTAATGATAGTATTAACACTTATTCTTTATAAACTATCACTCTCATTAATTCACTAATTTAAATATTTCCACCTAATATACATAACATACTATTAATGAAATTATTTAGAACATACATCCTTTAATCCTTCAAATAACTAAATTACCTCTTTTACATCAATTACTTTACATTGATAATAACACCCTTATCGCCACCACTGCCACTACCACCACTCGTCGCCGTTACCGCCGCTGCATTGCGCGGATACCTCTCTCGTTATATATATATATAACAAGGTCCTAAATTCTTTTATAAAGAAATAAAGACCGTTAGATGAGCTTAAACTTTTAATCACAACCCTTAGATCAAAATAATTGTATTATTATCAAATTAATTATTATGTTAACACAACATTAGTCCTTCTAATTTATATAGTTGATCAATTATAACAATATGTATTTAAGTTAAATTAAAATATATTATATTAAATACATATAAACTTGGAAATAGTTTTATTCGAATGATATGTAAATAGGAGTTTGAAACAAAGATGCGTAGTACGTATTATGCACACTATTCAATTTATGGCCAATACATCTAAATCTACATATTGTTTCCATCATATTATTAATAATTTATGGCAATTAATTTTTATTAATAAGAAATAGGAATAGAATATTCAGTAAACCATAAAAATTTATTCAATCAGTTATTTAATATCTAACAAATATAGAAAAGGAGGATATTGATCAAGTAAGAAGATGTCTTAAAGAAAGAAGATGACTTTTAATTTTCTTCTTCTCTTTATTTTTCATTGTTATATATATTCTTTTATTTTTTCTAATTTTTTTAGTAATTTATATACGTTACACATGTGTAACATGTATAAGTCGTATATCGTTTTGGGACTAATAAAGCTATTAAAAGTATATATTTTCAAGAGACTAAAATAAATTTTCGGACTACTAAAGTAATTAAAGACATTTAAAATATTAAATTAAAAGCACATATCCGTCCACCAAATTCTCACAAAATTTTATATGGAGTCATCATGACTAATTATGTGCGACTGTATTTTTTATAGAGGATTTTGGTCCTTTATTTTTAATTATTACATTAACCGGTATGGATACACTAACTAACTTTAATCCTTTATAATGGATAAACACGCATTTCTAACACAAACATAACAATATTTTTAAATTAAAAAATATATTACTCTATCCATTCCAAAATAAGTGTTACATTTTCACTTTTATTTATCTAAATAGTGGTCACTTAATTAAATTAACCATATTACTGCACGTCCATTTTGTTAAATTTTAATGGCCCTAAAACTTTTTTCACACACACATATATTGTCTTTTCAAAATTTAACGGTAAAATTATCATCTAATAATTATGTATATGTGATTATATAATTCTATAATTGGGTGTGAATTTTATTATGAACAATTATTTTAAAACAGGTGAGGTAAATATTTAATGACACTAACTAACTTTAATCCTTTATAATGGATAAACACTAAATTGTTATGACTAAGCATTACTAAAACAAACATATTATTGTTTTTAAATTAAAAAATATATCACTCTATCCATTCCAAAATAAGTGTTACATTTTCACTTTTATTTATCTAAATAGTGGTCACTTAATTAAATTAACCATATTACTGCACGTCCATTTTGTTAAATTTTAATGGCCCTAAAACTTTTTTCACACACACATATATTGTCTTTTCAAAATTTAACGGTAAAATTATCATCTAATAATTATGTATATGTGATTATATAATTCTATAATTGGGTGTGAATTTTATTATGAACAATTATTTTAAAACAGGTGAGGTAAATATTTAATGACCTTAGTCATTGTCATATTATGTTGATTTATTTGATAGTCGGTTATTATAGTTTAAATTAATAATTTGATTTTTTATAAAATAAAAAGATAATGTTTTTTTTAGAATTTTATTATTACACTAAATAAAATTATATTCAAATTTACATCGTTATATAACAAAATAACAAATATATCTTACGAATTATTTACAATTAAAAGAAAACTTTTTCAAATATTAATCTTATCACTTTTCATTAACGAATATATTTTATTTTGTTGTTAAAAAAATCTACAATTTATTTTATATCATCATTATACAAAGATATATATAATATTTAATCCTACTAACCATCTTTAATACAAAATATTTTTTAAAATATTTATATTATCATATTTCAACATGCTTATTTATAATTATTAATTATTTTATGAAAACTTAATATGTTTATCTCGCGTATTACGCGGGAAAATAATCTAGTTAGCTACATTACAATTTAGCCTATTAACTACATTACTGAAATAAAAAAACCTATATGCCCTTCTATTTACATCCCTACATAATATAAATGTCACTTCAAAAAAAAGTTAGTTATTGCCTATGTGGCATGCTTTAGAATGCAAGAAAGCCCAAAAATTTCAACATGGCAAAGTAGATAGGAACTTACGCCCAAAAATTGTATGTAAACCGTCTTCCCCCTCTCATTCTCTCTAATATAAACCGCCTGAGAGTTACCCTTCTCT
>CM067169.1:157123648-157168648 GCA_034093135.1 Erigeron breviscapus | reverse complement strand
AGTCAAATTCCTGGAACTTCCCCTGGGTCAAAGACACTTGATTTTAGCCGGTCAACCTCATGTATCCATATAGTTGGTTTTGTCATTAGTAATATATGTTCTGGGTTACTTATGACAGGGTTGTGTCGACGGCCACTTCAGGTGACGTTATGGGGGAAGTTGGGTGACACATGCTCCAACGTATGTGTGGAAGATGTGAGGGCTATCGTGTCATCCTGACCTCGATGATTGCGAAGTTCTATATATGTATGAATAGCTCCCCATTAGTTGTTATCTGATTCGTACATATTGTGGCCTCAAAATGAAAGAAAGTGACATTGACCATATAGGTATGAAAAGACATTGTTGTGTCCCTATTTTTCAATCTATTTACAGAGTAACAGATGATTGAAAGAAAAGATATATACAACAAATTTTCTGGAAAAAAATTGGCGACTAAGTGGTTCATGTTTCTTAATCTAATTATTTCAGTCAATAGTTACATGTTCTAATTGCAAGAGCACGTTCTAAAATATTTTAGTTCGTTAGCTATATCTTCATGAAGAATGCAGAGTAGGTTGCATTGTGCACTGTGATATGCAGTCAAACAACATTCTAATAACATACGATTTCGTACTTCTGGTATATGATATAAACTCATGATATTTAACTAGAATTTGTGTTGTATTTACAACCGCAATTCAGAATGAGCTTGAATATCCTCAAATTTTTGCTTTCAAGGTTGGAGACTTTGGCCTAGCAAGATGGCAGCCTAATGGAGATACAAAAGAAGAAACGAAAGTGATTGGAACATTTGGGCAAGTCTTTAATGAGTTTCATATCTATATATATATAGATCCGTTCTATCAATCTATCTATATTTATAGTCTATCTATAATAATAATAATTAGGGAGGGATTATTTCTTTAAGGATAAGAGTGGAACTCGAATGCTAGCAGCAATTATTTCTTGAAATTTTAATGCTAAAATGAGTTGTTTATCTTGATGGTAGTTTTTAATGCTAATGGGTCAAATAGGTAGAGTTAAAGAACTTATACAAAAATGAATATAAGTCGTACGCAATGTTAACAATCTTCTATGAATTGGGTATGGGCTGATTTGATGTTGACCAAGGTTTGACTTCACGGAATGTGTTAGAATTAAAGTACAACCAAACAAAGCAAAGCCCATTTTTACATTGATTATTTGAAAGATTTTTTAAAATAAAATTTTGTGTATCAAGTGATTTTAGAAAAGATGAGGCAGCACGTTCGAAACATTTCAAGACAGGTTAACTTGAAAACCTGTTGGAGTGGCACACTTTTCTTTTGTCGCATATGTTATATTCTTGATCATTAAAGGTCAAGAAATGGATTGCCAAAAGTATTACTGGACATGTAAGAGTCTGTGTTTTTTAAACATAAGAGATTTCAAATTCATCATTGGAACAATAGCACCACTGCGTAGGCTACCTATAGGTACCACGATTTCGCTTAGAGTGATTCAAGATTCTGCATCTTTAGTACGGTAAGATTGATCATACTGGTAACAGGTTGGATAGGTTACTCATATCTAACGATAATGGTATCTTTTTCAATATGGGCATATGTGGGCGGTGAGTAATCAAATTTAGTATCACTTAGTAATACATTATTTGCTTCAAGAATTTCAGGGTAGCCTTTGTTTTTTGGTGGCTTATTTGAAGTAATTTATAGTTTCCACACTTATATTTTAAGTCATTGCTGCATCGCCTTTGTGATTAATTGTTACATATTTGGTGATTTAACTTTTATAGGTGAGGTCCCACAAGTAAGAAGAAAGAAAGAGGTCGGTGTCAATTCAAAGAAACGTGGCCTCGCAAGATTGAAAGAAAGAAACAGGTGGTGTTGCAAAAAAAGGAAGAGAGTAGCAAGCCACAAGGAAGAGAGAACGGGAGTCGATCAGAAAGAAGAACGAAAACAACTGAAAGAAAGAGAATGAAACGGGCACGTGTTGTTCGTAAAGAAAGTGAAGAAAGGTGAAAAGAAGACTTAGAAAACAGCAAGACTGGTGGGTTGGTGACTTGGTTTCATGTTGTTTAAGCTGTTATTTTTAAGTTCCATAACAATATATTTTAATGTCCATTACTTCCTTGCTTTCTATCTTCACAATTCTATACATGTTATAACTTTCATCTTACACACAAAACAACATATTTTTGTTACGAATTATTATCATGCCACACGCTAACAACCAAAATAATCCTTTTTAAATGCGCTTATTACACGTAATCAAGTATAATTCCATCCCGGCGTGCAACGCACGCGCTTTAAGCCCTCGTCTATATCTATATCTAATATAAAGTTGAGAATTTAATCACAATATTTAATAATGTCTAATGTTTTGATTTTTTTTTATCTGGGTATAAAAAAATTTGACAGCTTTTTGATCATTGGTACATTAGCTTTACCATAATTTTTTAGAAGGTCTGTTTCTTTATTTTCATTTTTTTTATCTGTTTCTTTATTTTCAGTTATTTTGGTTGTTTTGCTTCTTCCAATGAATTCATCCAAATGCTGAGAATTATAGATTTTTCCCTGTGAATATAGGTCATGGAAAAAAAGATACAAGGATGTCTCTGGTAAGGTTTATTAAATATTTTTGACATTTTGGAAATTTTATATAGAAATAATAATGTAATCGAAATTACCTGGTTGTGAGAATGATGAATGGAGAGCAAGCTGCGAATATTGCTCTAGCAGGTTTTGTTCTTTTTTCCAATTTAACATCTAATTTATTATTATTAATCTTTTTGTTTTTGTTGTGGGAGAATGTAAGAACTATGGCATTTTGGTATTGTAGGTTTAACACTGTTGTCGCTATTAGTGAAGGTAGACCCAAATATAAAAGTCATTTTGACGGCCTGTCTCTCAGTTTTTGTGGATTGTTACCGCTCTATTAAGCCAACACCTCCTACTGTAAGTATACAACCAGCATGTATTGTAAACATAAGTCTTAAGTTGTGTCTTTTTTCACAGGAGACTATGTCTAATGCACATGCCATGCGTTTCCTCTGGTTGGCAGTGCGATGTTCCTGTTAAAAGATTTGGTCAAATGCTGTCTTGACAGCCTATATCTTTGTGCTTGGCTCCTTGAGTTTTTGTAAGTTCTTTGTTGGAATTGATTTAAGGTGTTTTGTAGGCGATGTTAGACCCGTCTGACCCATGTCACGTACTTTTTTGAATTTCACCCACTTGATCCAGATGAGACAGTGGCCTACCATTTGATAAATAGTTCGTACCTTTGAGAAGTAAATAGAACTTTAATATCTTTACTTTAGGCCTAACACATCGCCATCCTTAGTACAGGTGTATGGCCAGGCATATGTATAGGGTGATGGAGTTGTTCCATCTGGAGGGTGCTTTGAACATTAGTTTGGACGGGGCGTATCACTCGCCTGTTGTTTCAGATGATGAATCAAGACCCTGGTAATAATTTGAATCAAATTTTTTCGTGTACCTGAGCTATTCTTCGAGTTACCAAAAACCACAAACAATTGGTTCTCCTAAGGTATGATATTGAACCCTCTTTATATGAATGCACTTATGCTTTTTGACGGATTAAATCCCTCATAAAGATGTTTGAATGTTTAGCTATTGACCATTTTTAACAGGACTGTTGTTGAGGCTTTGACATCTATACTTAGAAATGAGGTACATGTGGGTGTAATGCTTCAGGGAAAAAAAGATTACAACCTGTACAATTTGATATGGAATTAGGAATACCCTGCCACCAAATGTAGATGATCGTTTGGTTATCAACCTTGGATGTCGCTGACTACAGCAAACAAGTAGTCATTGATGAGGTTAAGGCACCCGTTTTTGTTGTCGGCATGCTTCATACACACTTTTATGGCTGACTACCCAAACTCTGTAGAGGAAGTATTCACTCCTCTCATCTTGACTGCCCAAGTAAGCTACCGAGCTTATTTTTATTTGGTTGAATATTTTTCACAGTCTTCCATCATTTGATCTGTATACATATTCTGCATGGGTAGGTAAAGGTTGAGTAACAGAACAGGTTGGGTGGCCCAACACACTTTTTCTTTCTTTGATTCTATGTAATTACATGAAAAACTATAATTTATTAATTACGATATGATTTCAATAAAGAGATATAGGAGGTTTTATGCTTTTAAAAACGTTCGAGTAACTTATGATCTTTTGATCTGATCAGCAGCACATCCGGCCCATTTTGTTTGTTGCTTTAATCTTTGTGTTTAACTCATTTAAGCTGTTGATAGTATCCAATCCCATGTCAGTTGGCCATACGACATGTTAGTGTCTTTTAGTTCTATTCATATCTTGAAATGTATGTAGGCTTTTATTGAATCATGCAAGATAAAGAAATTATGTTGGGCGATGCTAACATAACACTCATAGCTATGGGCTTCCCGAGAGAAACAGGTGATATTGGTTAAAAATGTTGAATAAAGAAGGTATTATGATGGTTTTACTGGGAAGCAACTGTTGTGTTGTATCTTGGTTTTGTTAATAGTTTCAGCGTTCCGATTTGTGTTTGAAATTATATTATATTTTCAAGCATTTGTTATGATAATCGGTTATGAGTTTGCTTTAATGTTTCATTGAATACATACAAGAAGCTTCTATGCTCAGTGGAACTCACAAAGGACTTCTCCTTTACCGTTGTTGACAATGGATCTCACAAAGGACTTCTTTGTTACCGCCATTAACAAGGGAACTGGAAAGCAAAGCAGCATGATATCACCATCACTGGTATGTCTTTGTTGACTATAATTCTTTAATAGCGGCGATAGTATATATGAATGGATTGGGCCAAACGGAGATTCTGGTCATAATGCTAATAGTTTTTGTTGTGGGTTGTGACAAGTTGGCTTCACCCAATTTTATTTATTTTTTTGGAATTTTATAAGTTCTTTATAAACGGTTAAGTGTCAAGTATGATTCAAAACCTATTTTGTTATTTTGAAAACTTTCGATGGGATGATATAAGAGGTTTAATATGCTTATCTTCAATGATTATTTTACCTACATATGACCCATTTGGTCTTATTTATATGTTATATATAATGATCTTTTGTATATTATGTGCCTATATAAAAACATAAGTGAAACTGACTCATTAATAATACCAAAGGGGTTACTTGGTGAGTTGGTGAGGTTATGACAAGGTGTTTAGGTGGCATGAGTTGTTTTGGTAGTTGGTCAAACTGGTTAAAATTTAGGATGGGTCAACTTTCAGGCAAATTTGTATTATCATTTCCAGAATTAGAAGCAACATAAAAACAGTTAGAATACATGAGTTTTGCTACACTGGACCAAAAGAGATATACCCGCATGGTCTGTTAACATCTTGCTTGACCGCAAGAATGTAGTGTTCAACTCTGTAAAGGTTGGTTTGATTTCATGATGAGTCGTCGTGACTCTAAAGCTTATTATTATATGGATTACTTTAAAGTTGAATTTGAGAAAATACATAATTATGCTCTATGTTATGATAGGTATTTACTAAATTTGAGCTTTGATCGATAAACTCCATGGCTAACCTCTGAAAGTATGCAGCTACAGGTGTTAGTGATGAGTTTTTTTTTGTGTGTGTTAGTGATGAGTTACCTTATGTTCTTTCTTATATTATCTCAATATACTACACCAAAATTATCTCACGTTAAATTTGTTTGAACCAAATGTGCATTAGTTATTAAAGGTGTTGTCTGGTGAATTAGGTGTGTATATAACCATTTAGATTTGGTCCCTGTCAAGTGAGTGTAACATGTAAACAGCTAAAAGCATACTCTGGCTACAATTTTGTTGTAGTTGTTTTGGTGGTATTATTAATAATGAGATGTCTCTTATTCTTTGTAGCTGCTGAAAAAGTTTGGGAGTTCTTTATAATGAGAACTCGAAAAATAGAAAACGTCTCAAGCTGAATTTTTAACAACAATCCAAATTTATAGAGAACCCACCTGATGTTGGTATCTTTGATTGGGTTCCATCTTTAAATACCAACTTGGTTTCTGAATTGATGGTAGAGTTCTGTATGCTATTGGTGATAGTACGTAATGGTAAGTTTTATGACATTGGATCACTGATTTTTTATCAAATAATTAAAATTTGTGAGACGTATGATGAGTTTCATCCTATTATATTTCCCCATACCATATATGGTATCATGTTGAATCAATATAATCCGTCTTCCATATCTGAGCCAATTTTTATTCCACAAGACGAGATTTATGCAGTTGAAAATGGATCTAATAATCTAACATGTTCTTGCAACAATGTCTCTGGTATACAAGAAGTTGATTAAATTTCACGGGAAGATGTAGTCAAGTCAATGAAACGGAACAAATCAAGCATGAAGTCAACTTAAGAATTTAATGTTTAAGTATGTAGTTTGTGGCTTTTTATGTTTAGTTATATGGTAATATTATGTTCCCATGGAAATCTAATCGACGTTATTGTAATTTATCTTCCTATTTATGATGTTATTGGTTTATACAATTATGTTTCTAATTGCTTATGTGTATAATTGCTTAAAGAATAAAGTTTAAAAAATTGCTTACGACTGCAAGCGCATCGCGCGAGTCTAAGCACTAGTTAGTTTATAAATATACCCTTATTCTAAATCAATGTACACCGGAGATTCTCATTGATTTCCCATCTATTTTTTCACATATTTTCCCACCAATTTTTTGATTAACATTTTATACGGAGTAGTCTTGTTCCACGATATCAACTAAATACATTCTTTTAAAACTTGAAAGCACATAAACATCAAATATTTGTTTAATAGTTGTTTTTTAATTTTGAACAAAATCAATTTAGAAGCTCTGCTACTACTATTTCATCTACATCAAACAACAATGAATATCAACCTGGTTAACCATATTTCTTTTAGAATGTGGTCATGGAGGGACAACGCAAAAATTGGCCATTGAAGTATCATTAGCATTAATATTGTTGCATTATTGTTTTTATTCAAATGTAGTCGATCTGTACATTTTTGGAAGTAATAAGAATGCATCTTCAATGTAAAAATTTATGTTAGTTGTTATATAATTCAAGAAATTTGGAAAAACTAAATAAGAAAAGTATTAGAAAATTTGATAGTCAACACCATCCGTATAATTAGGAGGAGAATTTGATAAATTAACTAATTAAACACTACTCGTATTAATTATAGCATTGAAAATTTAGAATAATGTAGCTAATAGGCTACATTGTGATAGGCTATATATATATATATGTAATTATGTATAGTATACCTGAAATGAAAGACCACTGGATCTACATTCGAAGAAATCGATCGGAGATGTCAGGAGAGAAAAGACTGGGCTAAAGAAAGAAAGATCATATAGAAATAACTTATTGATGAATATGAATGAATGGGTGTAGTTTGAACTGTATTGGGGGAAACCAATTTCTTCTGTTAAACTCGAACTCCCCAAATGTTGAATATGATAGAGTTTGAGTGGACAATATTTGTTTTTGAACAAGGAGTAAGTTGACGTTGACGTTGACGTTGACGTTGACTAGTTGAATAATAAACGTGTTAAGTCTCTACAAGTCATTAGTGCAAATGAGTTCCCTTTTGAATTTTTTTTTTTTTTTAAACAAAAGGGTGAGATGATGCAAAAATGCAAATGAGTTGGCCCCTATTTGTTTTTTTAAAGCTGTTTTTATCTAGATATTTTTAAACATGTTTTTATCTATATAAATGTTATACAACTGTACGAAATAGAAATATATATTAAGAAGTAGCTTTGAGAGCTTAAAGAAGAAAAATAGAAATAAATTAGTTATAAGAAGTTCTAAACGTAATTTAATTGTTAATGTAGATTCTGTTTGATAACTGGGGGATCATATCAGCGTTAGAGCTTTTAGGGGTAAGGGTGTAGTCGGTTTGTTTTATCGGCAAAAACCATCGGCTAGCATCGGCTCATTGGCAATCCTATAGCACATGCATCGGCTTGTATCAGCAAGTTTAATCGGGAAGTTTTGGCAAGGTATATCGGCTAGTTTTGGCCGATGCTAGTGAACGTTGGGCTTGTGCCACGTGGTGGTTGGGAGCGTGTCTTTACTTATTTTTTTTTTACTTTCCCCCCCTCAACTTCTACATACAACATACACATACATTTTTCAAATATAATTAAACAAAACACATTTTATTCTTATTAAAAAACACATTTTACACTAAAAAGAAAACACATAATTAAAAAAAGACAGTACATGATAAAAACACGAAATACACTGCGTACGATTACTCATCATCATCATCTTTGATTGACATACTTCCTAAGCCACGGTAAGCGTAATCGTCGAGCCACCACTTGTCGTGTTGCAGGCATTTGACTTCCCACATGGTTTTGTCTTCCCCGCAATTATCGTGGAACGATTCGGCTCAAGTGCATTGGTCACCCAACGTCATCGACTACACTCTTGAACTATGCCGTTGGAGGGACTGAAAGTGTAAATATTTTGAATTATGCCGTTGGAGGGACTAATTGTGTAAATATTTTGAATTTTGAACGTTGAAGGAGTATGTTGTAGTTTAACTTTAAATACTGGGTCCTTCATCTGAAACATTATCTCAAAACACAAACTTTTAAACATCTGAAAAATGGCTAAAATGACTGTCGATCAAGTGCATGAAAGTATCATGGGTGATATCCTCGACCACCAAAGGTTCAAAGAGGAACTTGTTGCAGTTGGTCGAAAACTAAATGCGAAGAAGCAATGGTGTCGAGAACAAATCGATTATATACAAACCGGGTATTGTACTGATCTTGAGTGTCAATACTTTACTTATTTGCAGGGGAAGATCGACAAGATTCAAATTGCTGTGGAACAAATTGCTTGTGCGGTCATGACCTTGGACCATCTGATCATATGGACAAAAGCAATGAATAATTTCTGTTCTTAAATTGTTCTGGAACACTAAAACACACTTAATTAAAACACTAAAACACACTTCATAATTCAAAACAATTAATAAGCAACCATGATAAGCTCCATGAAACACTGCTCGTAACTGAAACGTCTCCCATACTTCTCACGGTACTCCTGATGCGCCATTGCATAAAGCATCTCATCATCGACGATCCTCCCCTGTGCATTCAACCTCATACAAATTGCCTCAAACTGCTTACATGCATGCCGAATTCTTCTCATGTGACTTGCTACTTGATGTTCGCTCTGTGGACCTTCAGTCGTGTCCCTGTTGAACATTTCAGTAATGTCGTTCCACAAGTTTTCGCTTGGGTTAGCCATTTCACATCTACCGGTCACTGGGTCAGGATGCCTCAACATCCAACACCTCGACAACAAAAGATCTTCTGCTTCACTCCACGGATGCGCCATTTGGTTGGGATGTTTGAATGAAATGATTTGATAAAGATAGAAAGGATTTGAGATAATATTGTTGTGGTTTGAAATGGTTGTGTTTGTTGGGTATAAATAGAGTGTAAAAGGAAAAAAATAATAATAAAAAAGGCATATAGCCGTTAGATGTTTGGTTAAGATTTAAATGAAATGTTTTATTTATTTGTATTGTGTTTTTAAAATTAATGAAAGTTTAGGGTTTATTTGGTAAGTTTTTTTTGCCAAAAAATTGGCAAGTTTTACCACTATACCATGCCTTTTGGCTAATTTTGGCTACCTTTTGGCTAAAACACGTGTCACGATTCCATTGGCTTAAAACTTGCCAAACTTGCCAATTTGCCAAGGATTTGGCACTACACCCTTGCCCCTTATAGCGTAATTAAAGTATGGATTCTTGTCTTATTTAAATTGTCAAAATTATGATTTAAACTATTTATGTGTTAATTGTATCGATATCTGAACTTATTTTTTAGGTCTCCTTTTTAGGTCTCCTTTTTTACTCTTACCATAGATTTTGCCTACAATATTTCTTGGGATTAGTATCCTCTAAAGTTGATCCAACTTTATTGGTAAAGTTGGATCAACTTTAGCCATTGGATTAAATCCAATGGTCAAGATTGAAATTTGATGTTTAAATCATGACCATTGGATTTAATCCAATGGTTAAAGTTGATCCAACTTTACCTATAAAGTTGGATCAACTTTAGAGGATCTCAATCCTATTTCTTGTATGGCCTTATTTTAATCTATTCATTTTCTGCTTCATTGATATGATCTATTTGATATGACATCTTTATTGGTGTTTCTTGGTTATTGTATCATTGGAAAAACATATACTTGCTCATTTGTTGCCATGTAATATGTCCCTTTGATATTTTAACAAACTTGATTATTGGTTCCTTTGACATTAGCTTATATTTAGCTTTTTTATTATCAACTCTGGGTATGCGGGTTATAACCACCTATGAGGGTACCATAGGCACATCGTTGTGGCACCTATGACGCGACACTACCGTAGCAATGTGATTGATTACAGCGTCTCTTATTTGTTGGCGGAATAAAGGATTTAGGGGGCGTATGGGTTGACCCTAGCTTGTGTTTGTGTTTTGGATTGTGATTGGCGTTGTGCGCCAACTCCTTACTCACCTTTGGTACATATGGATCTATAGTCCTATGTGCACCTTTGACTAATACTTGTTGCATCTAACATATTTGATATACAAGTGTTGGTATATTCTGGCTGATGGTTGTCATATCTAACACACTTGATATACAAGCATTGGTATTTTGGACCCGACTATTCATACCTCTTTGGCTTCTGAGTTCATTTGAGTCTTTCTATAATTTTGCATATTCATCTCATATACTTATTTGATTCAAACCATTACGACTCATCGCTCGCATATACTATATATATTCACATTGCCTTTCTTCTATCCGTGCACTCAGCGTTAGGCTCAGCCACATTTTTTTTCCATGTGGTGGGAATCTGGAGACTTAAGAGTAAACGGTTCGAGGGCAAGTTTCCAACTAGCTGAAGAGGAGTTCGTTGAAGAATTATCTATTTCCTTTTAGTACTTTGAATAATACTATTTCACATTAGACCTTATGATGTAACTTTGGATTGTTTCATTTTGGAAACTATTTGAGACCTCTTTATTTAGGTCTCTCTTTATGACACTCCACTTATTTCTATATTGTCTCTCTTATTCTTTCTGTTACATCAGTTTTTCTCCCTCCTAAAATGCTCCAAAAACACCTCACTTCTTAGACTATCACCATCTGTGATATAATTCATGGTTCGGTCGGTGAAAAAGTAGATTGATAATACTCTCTCCGTCCCATATTAAATGTTCAATTTTGACTTGTCAAGTCTTCTGCTTGCAACTTTGACCATAAATATCTTTTTTTGTGTTATATAATAGTTGACGAAAGTTATATCAATGAAAAGTACATTGAAAACTCAATCCGTCCATATATTTTATATGAAGTGTTATATAATATAGACAAATATTTTCACGGTCAAAGTTTAAAGCAGAAGACTTGACAAGTCAAAATTGAACCTTTAATATGGGACAAAGGGAGTAATAAACATTTCTAAAGCCAACCAACCAAGGCTATCCACCCAACATTTTTTGTGTCATAATTTTTTGGAGGTGGCTTAAGCTTGAAATTACACATCATCTGCAAACTTCAACTTGTTGTATGTTTATTAAACTAGTTATTTTTCTCACGCTTCGCTGCGGACCGTGACATGTTAGCAAAGAATGAATATACTGTGAGTAGAATTTGTTTTGATACTAAGTAATAAGTTTTGTTTAATGATAATTAAAAACATATCAGTTGTCACATTACCAAGTGATCTATCTATTATTGTATACGTGTGAGTAAATGGATATTCAATTGTGGTAGACGTTTGATTATCGTGTTAATGATTTGTCATTTCTTTAATTTAATAGTAGTTTAACAAAGATGAAACAAAAGTTATCTAAAATCCATGTATAAAGGATATATATTTCCAAAATGATACTTGTAATAACCTCCTAAATAAAAGTAAAGTTATCAAAGAGTTTAATGCTAAACAGACTTAAACTTTATGTTAATACGGCATGTCCATCCATAATTGGACAAATCTATTTTTTTTTTCCGAACATTCAGTCGGTATGTGACATCAGAAAAACCTCATCGTATAATGGTGAAGCCTTACACGTACCCTAAACAACGAGATGTTGACCATGAGCCGTTACAAGTATTCGGAGGAAAAAACCCCAAGACTTGCCATCCCTAAGGATCGAACTCAAGACCTTGGGTAAAACCTGAGATGCCTCTGACCAGTTGGACTAGTCATCATCGGAGACAATCTAATTTTTTTTTTTTGAACGTTCGAATGGTCAGAGCCTGTTCGTTCCACTTATCGGCCCCTACGTCCTTCGGGCAGGATGTCATTCGAATTTTCAGGGAACCACGGAGGGAGGAAAACCTCCTATTAATCCGCCAAATGACACGACGATAAATAGGAGTAAACCTTGCCCCCTCAGGATTCGAACCTGGGTCTCCCTAGGCCCAAGACCCTCATGAGAGGACTGAGATATCACTGAGGTTACAATCTAATTAAATCCGAATTTAGTTAGTCGGGTCCCCTCATTTATGATGTACTGTAACATAAATATGACTTTCTATTGTTATTTGTATGCTGCTTATAAAACTTGTACTTTATGCATCTCACCTTATAATTTTAGCTACAGTGATGTATACTCAGAAACCGATATTACATTTTAGTGTTAACACAAGGGCCCCAAGATTTTATGTTACTTAAATGAAAGTGGCACTCTAAATAGAGATTTGGACATCTCACCAATCCACCGTGTTGCTTGAAATAAGTGAAAAACAAAAATTTTAACCCGGGCGTTGTCCGGGGAGACATAACGATACGTAAAAGGTAGATCGTGTATAAGATCGCTGACATATACATAACAATAAACATACGATAAAAACGGAAAAAAAAACTATTTGAAAACTAATTATTTAGTTCGGGCGGAAACATTACATGATACTCTAGCTGTTGGTGGGTGATTATCCAGCTGTTAGAATCATTTAAAAGAAATAATTAAAACCAAAAAATGAAATATAAAAAATAAAGCATTTTTTGACAAATAAAAAAGTTTTAAAAATTGAGACTTTTGTTATAGCATAAACAGTAAAATATACTGTTATATTTCTCCGTTAGTCTGTGGGTACGTGGCTAATGACCGGAGTAAAAAGTATATATTTTTTTAGTTAAAAGACTTATGTAAAAAAAATATTAGTTAATAGAAATAAGGAAAAAAAGAAAAGAAAAACCAAGAACAAAAAAAAAAAAAAAATTCTCCGTTAGTCTGTGGGTACGTGGCTAATGACCGGAGTAAAAAGTATATATTTTTTTTAGTTAAAAGACTTATGTAAAAAAAATATTAGTTAATAGAAATAAGGAAAAAAAGAAAAGAAAAACCAAGAACAAAAAAAAAAATAAAAAAAATGATGTCAGCATGACGTAAGCGGTTACTATTCCTAAGGTGGTTCTTCTTTGTATATATATATATAAAATGGAAATGATAATTGTTTTGTCATGCAATTTGATATTCTTAATCGCGACATAATATCCTTATACCTAGTGTATAAATAGGTAAATGTAGAAATCAAGAGCTTTATGTAAATACTAGATTCATGTTCGCACACAATGCGATGGTGATGATGGTGGCGGCCACTAGTGGTGATGGCGATGACGGCGTAGGTTATTGATGTAAAAGTAATTGATTTAAAAATGTTAGTTTTGTTATTTAAAAAGTTGAGGGGCAAATGCTGTAAGTTATTTCATTAAGGGTATTTTTGGTAAACCAAATATGTTAAGTGATTAGTATGTTTAATGTGAGGATTAAAAAAGGGAGAGGTTGATATTTTACATAGTAGTATTGATATAGAAGTATAGATATAAATATAGGTATATGGAGATCTACGTTGTCACGATTGCAACATGTTATTATAATTAGAGTAAGTTGAAACTCAAACATAAGGTAAAATACACAATGACATACGAAAAGATCATTTCACTTTTTTAATCTGCTAGAAGAAACCCTTTAGCACTCTTTTGAGGGTTAGTTTATGTCGGCCAAATTTATCTCTTGACATTTTCTTCGCATTATTACAAACTAGAAGGTTTAACCGTGCGTTGTCGTGGATATTTGTTTTTCTTTTTATGGAAAATACCACAACCACAATATCATATTTGTATTTACTTCCAAGAATTACATAGGAAAAAGAATATTTAAAGAAAAAAAGCTTTAAAGAAAAAGGTATTATAAAAGTGTTAAAAAAAGTTTAAAGAAAAAAAGCTTTAAAGAAAAAGGTATTATAAAAGTGTTAAAAAAAGTAAAGTGTTATAAAAGTTATATAAAACCAAAAGGTTAAAAAAAGTATATGCTTAAAAAATGTTACAAAGTATAAAAAAAATAAAATGATAAAATACAAAACATACAAAAGATAATTGATGTATTTCCAAATATTAAAGTAGCGTGCAAGCCATCTGATCTACCAAAGCTATTGTTTGAATATTTTGTGATCTAAGTATATATAGTAATCCAAAGTTGATGGTTGTACATTGTGCATCAAAACATGCACTTTACTGTTCATTTCGATCACAATTATTAAGGGTATATAATATATAATCTGATGCTATATATATATCACATATATATTTTGTATGTTTCGTTAGATATATATTATTATTATCTATGGTACAAAATTTAATTTTCTTTCTAATAGTACTTTTCATTCTATACTGTAAATTGTATTTGATTTGTTATTATCAACAATGAATCCAAACTATATTTTCAATCTTGAAGATTCATAAGATTATCAAAATCATCAACACCATGGACAATCTTCTTTTTTTCAGAGTTCAAGTGTAACACCCATCATTTAAAAATAAGGATTTTCAAAAATTTTCACCTAACGGTGTCAAAGAAAGCGGAACAAAATGTTTAAAAGTCCATACCAATAAATTCAGTTTGGTTTATTCATTAAATGGTGTTACTTGCCATATCATTGAAACAAGTCTAAATGGAAATCCATCGGCTGCCCAACATAAAACAACCGATCACAAGTCTTAACAATCCATAAAAATCTTAACATAAATCAAAGGTCTAAAGGAGCAGCCACTATGGGTAAACTATGATCATCTTCAAGCAATCTACCCATGCCTCGCTCTTTATTCATCAACAATCAAAGCTGGCTAAACCTGAGGGAACAACACATTTCAAGAAACAAGTGTTAGCTAACGAATTAGCTAAGTAAGATAACACGAGATTATGAAAACGTTTTTCCAATTAAAACTTGATAAAAGTTGTTTTTCATCATTAAGGCACACATCATCATAAAGCATCTCATATAGCCATAAACATCATTCATATGGGATCGTTCATCTTAGTTGTGCCTAATCATCTTTTCATCATCACATATAACATCATTTCAGGTGTGACTTAAGTCACGCATATCATATAAGGTGTAAGTTTGTGTGTAGGCGGTCATAAGACCTAACGGGAACCTCACACCCGACTGGATGGATAAGCCTTTCAGCTGTCCATCAGTATCGTTAAGGAATGGCAAGCCAATCCAGGAGTAGTCCGTATGTTCAAGACATTAGTGGGTAATCACTCCACCCAGAGATACTCAAACCACGTAATTATGTTGCAAGGAGCCACCCAAGCAACTACATATACGCACCCGCCGGGCAAGGGCAAGTACGGGTTAAGCTTAACACTTTCACATCAAATACGAGCTCGATTTACATTACATATAGTTTAGGTGTCCACATTACATAAACATAACACATTTCACATCAAATACGAGCTCGATTTACATTACATATAGTTTAGGTGTCCACATTACATAAACATAACACATATTCATCTTTTACGTTTGGGCCCTTAAACGTGCACGTGACATGGCAACTTAAAGAGTCTAGTGAACTAGATGATCAAGCCATACAATCATGCACATTTTAATAGTCATCAACATGTGTCACATTTCATTACATCACAGGACATTACATATCATTTCATAGCATAAAATCACATCACATATCATTGGGACTGCATTTCAGGTCTCAATGGTCAAGTACATAGCCCATATAACCTCCTGTGTAACCCCGAATACTCATAAGTAAACAAGATATCATTAGGGAAGTTAGAATATGAAAACCATGCTTTTGTTGAACCCTCAGCGTGTCAAAGTAGTGTATCTTACCTTGATACAGCTTACCAACGAGTTAAGAGTATCTTATGGTGCTTGCTAAGTGCTCCCGACTACCTATAATGAGTATAAGATCGGTCTATAAGCTAAACAAAACTTAGGTGTCAAACTGAACCCATCTGTGCGCCGCATGGGGACCTTATGCGCCGCACAAAACCAAATCTGGGCATTTATGAGCCGCATGGAGTAAGTATGCGCCGCATAAATCATCCAATTTTGTCACAGAAAGTATCCAAAAATCTGAACACTCAATCCATGCGCCGCATAGATCTTCTATGCGCCGCATATCCGACTCTCACCTGGAAACCATTTTTCAAAAATGGCATATATGCGCCGAATATAGCCGAATTCGACTAAAGTCCAACTTTTTAATCCTTTAATCAAATCCCATACGAACACCAATCATTAATTCGACCTGGAGACATAAAATTAACCCTTTTGACAATACTTTTACTGACTTATATCCATCAATCAAACCTTTAATCCTTTACAACATGAATCAATCATTAAATCACCCGAATAAGATGAAATCGGTAAACGTTTAATCAAATAACCCAACCCACACCCCATGGCCTGGGTTGGATACTCATCTATGACTCAAATAATCAGATTTCAAAGAGGATTATACCTATATTACCTGTACTTGACGTAGGGGACTCAAGATCTAAACAATCCTTGAACAAATCGGCACAAAACGAATGAATCTTTGCTTGGAGAGGGGAGGGAGATCGGCTGGAGGGTTTTCACACACAAGATGCAGAAGTTTTGTGACAATTAGGGCTGCCTAATTGCCCTCTAACCCCTGGCCATCCACCCATTAAGTTACACTTAGGACCCCTCAACTACTTAACTTAACTTTCTTTGCTTAACTTTCTACCGGGAGTCTTAACACACTAACAAGCACCTAATTTCTTAACTATACTTTGATTACTTTCATTAAACATCATATTAATCATTTCACATTAAACATATAAGCATTTAATCACATAATCACATATAAGGCACATAATCACATATAAGGCACATAACTTAACGAAAAGTCAAATAGTCAAACACAAAACGTTTGGGATGTTACAATTACCTCCCCCTTAAGAGGATTCCGTCCTCGGAATCTCATCAGAAATGAACAACTCTGGATACTTCTCTTTCATCACGGATTCGGTTTCCCAAGTTAGACTTTCACCATGGTTATGCTTCCATTTGATCAACACAAGATCAATCATTTTCCGGCGTAGCTTCTTTTGCTTTCTCCCGAGTATTGCTACCGGTTCCTCAATCATTCTTTTTCTCGGATCAATGCTCACATCTTCAATAGGAATAACACTAGACTCCTTCGCCAAACACTTCCTCAAATAAGAGACATGAAATGTGTTATGAATTCCATCCAATTCTGGAGGCAATTCCAATTGATATGCTACATCTTTGATACGTTTCAGAACCTTGAATGGTCCAATAAATCTTGGACTTAACTTTCCTTTCTTTCCAAAACGAATGACTCCTTTCCATGGAGAAACTTTCAGCATCACCATGTCACCAACTTCAAACTCAACTGGCCTTCTTTTCTTGTCGGCATAAGTTTTCTGTCGTTCTCTAGCCACACGAAGTGCTTCCTTTGCCACATTAACTTTTTCAGCTGTGATTTCTATAATTTCGGGACCTGTAATTTGCTTTTCGCCGGGCTCCATCCAACAACTCGGAGTCCTACACCTTCTACCATAAAGCATTTCAAATGGTGGCATTCCAATACTTGCATGATAGCTATTATTATAAGCAAATTCAATCAATTTCAAATGATCATCCCATGCTCCACCATACTCTAATACACATCCCTCAACATATCTTCCAATGTTTGAATTGTTCTTTCACTTTGCCCATCCGTTTGAGGATGATAGGCGGTGCTCAAGTTTACTCTAGTACCCAATTCTCGGTGAAGACTCTTGCAAAAACTAGATACATACCTCGTGTCTTGATCTGAAATAATAGACAAAGGAACACCATGCTTGGAGACAATTTCATCTATGTACATCTTCGCCATCTTGGTCAATGGTACATCTTGGCGTGTTGCTAAGAAATGAGCACTCTTCGTCAGCCTATCCACAATAACCCATACCATATCATTTCCCTTTGGAGTTCTAGGTAACTTAGTCACAAAATCCATAGTTATATGATCCCATTTCCATTCCGGAATTTCCAACTGATGCAACATTCCATATGGCTTTTTGTGATCAGTTTTTACACGTGCACAAGTCAAGCATCTTTCAACAAAATGTGCAACTTCTCCCTTAATGTTCGGCCACCAATAAATAGGCTTCAAGTCTGCATACATCTTTGTAACACCGGGGTGAACTGAATATCTTGACCTATGAGCTTCTTCTAGGATCAATTCTCGGTTACCATCAAGCAATGGTACCCAAATTCGACCCTTATATGTCCAGAAACCACGGCTGTTCGTTTCCATCTCAAGGCGTTTCTTCTTTCCAATACTTTCCTTGTCAATGTTCTCCTTCAATAAAGCCTTAACTTGGGCTTCCTTAATGCGATCAAGTAACCCCGACTTAGCTTGAACAACCTTGCTCATCAATCTACAAGAAAAATTCTGCACCTTTCCACTCAATGCATCCACCACCACATTAGCTTTACCGGGATGATACTTAATCTCACAATCATAATCTTTCAAAAGTTCCATCCATCTCCTTTTTCTTACATTCATTTCCTTTTGTGAAAACACCTATTGCAAACTTTTATGATCGGTGTACAAGGTACACTTAGTGCCATATAGGTAATGCCTCCATAACTTCAAAGCAAACACTACAGCTGCCAATTCGAGATCATGGGTTGGGTAGTTCTTTTCATGAGGCTTCAACTGACGAGAAGCATATGCAATAACTCTATCCCTTTGCATGAGAACACAACCCAAACCTGTAATAGAAGCATCACTATAAACAACAAGATCATCAGTACCTTCGGGTAAGGCAAGGATTGGAGCTTCACACAACTTGGTCTTTAAGGTTTGGAAAGCCTTTTCTTGAGCTTCAGACCACACAAACTTCACCCCTTTCTGTCAACTCGGTAATAGGTTTGGCTATACGGGAGAAATCTTAAATGAATATTCTATAATAGCCCGCTAAACCAAGGAAACTCTTGATTTCCGTAGGCGTCTTTGGTTGTTCCCATTTAGAGACAACTTCAATCTTGGCGGGATCAACTTTAATACCTTCATAAGAGATAACATGCCCGAGAAACTGAACTTCTCGAAGCCAGAATTCACACTTTGAGAACTTTGCATACAACTTCTTCTCCCTAAGAACCTCAAGAACGGCTCTTAAGTGCTCACGGTGCTCGGCTTCAGACTTAGAATAAATCAGAATATCGTCAATGAAGACAATCACAAAATGATCTAAGAATGGGCGACATACCCGATTCATTAAATCCATAAAAGCGGCAGGAGCATTTGTCAACCCAAATGGCATGACAAGAAATTCATAGTGCCCATATCGTGTACGAAAAGCTGTCTTGGCCACATCTTCCTTTTTGACCTTTAACTGATGATAACCAGACCGTAAATCAATCTTAGAGAAGTATGAAGCACCATGGAGCTGATCAAAGAGATCATCAATGCGCGGGAGAGGATACTTATTCTTAACCGTTCGCTTATTCAACTCACGGTAGTCTATGCACATGCGCATAGAACCATCTTTCTTCTTGAGAAAGAGAACCGGAGCTCCCCAAGGCGAGTAACTAGGTTGTATGAAACCTTTGTCAAGTAGCTCTTGAAGCTGAGACATTAACTCTTTCATTTCTGTAGGAGCTAAACGATATGGTGCTTTTGCAACAGGAGTAGCACCGGGTACAAGTTCAATCTAAAAAGTGACCTCTCGGTCGGGAGGAGTACCGGGAAGATCATCTGGAAAGACATCAGAAAACTCAGAAACTACATTAACATTAGCAATGGAAGACTTCTCCTTTCGTGCATCAATGACATAGGCAAGAAAGTGACTCTTGTTCTGTCGAATGCACTTGAGAGCCTTCATCAAATTAATGATCTTTATGCTTCTTTTCCTCTTATCTCCATATACGGAAATGACTTTACCATCTGGAGTAGAAAATCGAACTATCTTTTGAGAACATACTATAGTAGCATCATTTTGAGACAACCAATCCATACCTATCACTATATCAAAACCGGCTAAAGTGGTAGGCAATAACTGGACCGGAAAAGAACGACCTTCAATCTCAATAGAACAATCATCATAGCCTTCACATATGTCACTAATAGTACCATTAGCAATCTCTACTTCTATAGAACAATCTAGGGGAGTAGTAACTCTTTCAAGCTTAGGGGAAAACAATGTGGACACAAAAGACCTATTTACACCTGAATCAAATAGAACAGAAGCATGTTTTGAATTAACAAGAAAAGTACCGCTTACTACCTCATCGTTGTCCTTAGCAGCTTCCAATGTCATTTGAAAAGCACGAACTTTTGGCTTTGGAGCAGCCGTCTTCTTCCCATCATTCTTCATCTGAGGACAATCAACTATCATATAACCCGTTTCTTGACACTTATAGCAACGAGTCTTGTCCTTACAAACAGCTGCGGCGTGCCCCGGTTTACCACACTTGTCACACCTCCTGGTCTTGTCTGAACATGGACCATCATGATGAGACTTGCAAGCTGAACACCATGTGCTACTCTTCTTCTTATCCTTATCCCCATTCGAAGTAGAACCACCTTTGAACTTCTTATTAGAATTCGAAGACCCATTGGACCTTCTCTTGAACCCAGACTTCTTATTCTCAGCTTTATCAACCACTTTTTCAGACCTGAAGTCATCATCTAACCTTTTGGACTCCTTAATCGCAGCAGACAATGTAGTATGTTGCCTACAAAGGCCACGATAACTAGCAGGGAGACCATCACAATAAGCTTCAACCTGATCAACATCTCTACGAACCAAGTGACCAACAAACTTAAGCTTTTCCATAAATGAGTGAGCATACTCAGTTATGGCACCGGGCTTAGCGGTTAAAGCTCTGAATTCCTTCTCAATCAACCTCAACTCACGAGTACCCACATATTCTTCCAAAAACTTCTCCCTAAATGTACCCCAAGGCATAGCAGCTAGCACCTCGGGAGTCAAAGAAACAGTAGCAGCCCTCCACCAATTACGAGCATTCTTCTTTAGCATACGGGAAGCACACAATACCTTCATATCCTCAGGGCAATAACATGAAGCAAACACAACCTCGATATCGTCCAACCATTCCATGGCACCTACAGCATCTTGAGTACCATCAAATGCTTTTGCTCCACACTTCTGAAAGCTCTCATACTTAAAGTTATTAGCACGAGGGGCAACCACAACACGAGGCTCCACCACATTTTCCACACCATTTACATCAGCAACCACATTCTCCGGAGCAACCAATGACCTTACAATAGATGGCTCAGCACGGTTTGAGCGGTTGGAATAGTTTCCATCTGTATGCTCATCCCGATGCAAGCTTGCTTCCCTTTCAGCTCTCATTTGAGCCAACTCCTCTTCAGTCCTTCTCAAATGGGCTCGAATAGCCCTCAATTCTTCATGCATTTCAGCTTGAGTAGGAATCTGTTCGATTACTGGGTTAGCCCGATCAATTTCTGACCTAGTAGGCAATTCACCCGGTAATGGCCTTCGAGGAGGCCTTTGGTTAACATCATTTCCAGCCCCATTCTGATCAGCTGGAGCATTGCTTGGAGCAGCTCTCTCACGCTGACTGCTGGTACGAGTGTTAACCATGATGTCTACAATGCAATGACGGCGGTTAGCAAGAGTTAAAGCGAGAATAAAGTGAATAAGGCTATGTAACATCAAATTTCAGCAAAACACATACACAACCAAGCCTTAACCTACTCTCTCACTCACTCCCAAACCCGTCCTAAAGCGTTTCATTTCAATGGCTAAGCATACCTACTTAAGCCCTACATGTCCTCTATCGGTTTAAGTCAATTCCTACGGTAAACCTATAGTTCTTGGTTCACTTAAACCATTTCTCTGATACCAACTTGTAACACCCATCATTTAAAAATAAGGATTTCCAAAAATTTCCACCTAACGGTGTCAAAGAAAGCGGAACAAAATGTTTAAAAGTCCATACCAATAAATTCAGTTTGGTTTATTCATTAAATGGTGTTACTTGCCATATTATTGAAACAAGTCTAAATGGAAATCCATCGGTTGCCCAACATAAAACAACCGATCACAAGTCTTAACAATCCATAAAAATCTTAACATAAATCAAAGGTCTAAAGGAGCAGCCACTATGGGTAAACTATGATCATCTTCAAGCAATCTACCCATGCCTCGCTCTTTATTCATCAACACTCAAAGCTGGCTAAACCTGAGGGAACAACACATTTCAAGAAACAAGTGTTAGCTAACGAATTAGCTAAGTAAGATAACATGAGATTATGCAAACGTTTTTCCAATTAAAACTTAATAAAAGTTGTTTTTCATCATTAAGGCACACATCATCATAAAGCATCTCATATAGCCATAAACATCATTCATATGGGATCGTTCATCTTAGTTGTGCCTAATCATCTTTTCATCATCACATATAACATCATTTCAGGTGTGACTTAAGTCACGCATATCATATAAGGTGTAAGTTTGTGTGTAGGCGGTCATAAGACCTAACGGGAACCTCACATCCGACTGGATGGATAAGCCTTTCAGCGGTCCATCAGTATCGTTAAGGAATGGCAAGCCAATCCAGGAGTAGTCCGTATGTTCAAGACATTAGTGGGTAATCACTCCACCCAGATATACTCAAACCACGTAATTATGTTGCAAGGAGCCACCCAAGCAACTACATATACGCACCCGCCGGGCAAGGGCAAGTACGGGTTAAGCTTAACACTTTCACATCAAATACGAGCTCGATTTACATTACATATAGTTTAGGTGTCCACATTACATAAACATAACACATATTCATCTTTTACGTTTGGGCCCTTAAACGTGCACGTGACATGGCAACTTAAAGAGTCTAGTGAACTAGATGATCAAGCCATACAATCATGCACATTTTAATAGTCATCAACATGTGTCACATTTCATTACATCACAGGACATTACATATCATTTCATAGCATAAAATCACATCACATATCATTGGGACTGCATTTCAGGTCTCAATGGTCAAGTACATAGCCCATATAACCTCCTGTGTAACCCCGAATACCCATAAGTAAACAAGATATCATTAGGGAAGTTAGAATATGAAAACCATGCTTTTGTTGAACCCTCAGCGTGTCAAAGTAGTGTATCTTACCTTGATACAGCTTACCAACGAGTTAAGAGTATCTTATGGTGCTTGCTAAGTGCTCTCGACTACCTATAATGAGTATAAGATCGGTCTATAAGCTAAACAAAACTTACGTGTCAAACTGAACCCATCTGTGCGCCGCATATAGCCGAATTCGACTAAAATCCAACTTTTTAATCCTTTAATCAAATCCCATACGAACACCAATCATTAATTCGACCTGGAGACATAAAATTAACCCTTTTGACAATACTTTTACTGACTTATATCCATCAATCAAACCTTTAATCCTTTACAACATGAATCAATCATTAAATCACCCGAATAAGATGAAATCGGTAAACGTTTAATCAAATAACCCAACCCACACCCCATGGCCTGGGTTGGATACTCATCTATGACTCAAATAATCAGATTTCAAAGAGGATTATACCTATATTACCTGTACTTGACGTAGGGGACTCAAGATCTAAACAATCCTTGAACAAATCGGCACAAAACGAATGAATCTTTGCTTGGAGAGGGGAGGGAGATCGGCTGGAGGGTTTTCACACACAAGATGCAGAAGTTTTGTGACAATTAGGGCTGCCTAATTGCCCTCTAACCCCTGGCCATCCACCCATTAAGTTACACTTAGGACCCCTCAACTACTTAACTTAACTTTCTTTGCTTAACTTTCTACCGGGAGTCTTAACACACTAACAAGCACCTAATTTCTTAACTATACTTTGATTACTTTCATTAAACATCATATTAATCATTTCACATTAAACATATAAGCATTTAATCACATAATCACATATAAGGCACATAACTTAACGAACCTAACGTTAACTAACGGAAAGTCAAATAGTCAAACACAAAACGTTTGGGATGTTACATCAAGTCATGATCGAGCACATATGACGTGTGTAAATATTATGTTCTAATGCTGTATTTATTTTGTTTTTATGTTAGGGTTGTAAATGAGATATCTATTTTGTGAAGTATGTATCGATGAATGTGAAATATTTTAAGAATTTAATTATTTTATGATAAATAAATTATTTTTTTGTTATATAAAAAATAATTTTTTTTAAATGATAAATAAATTAATTTTTTGTGTTGAAATCAGAGCCGGTCAAAGGAAAAGTAGCGAACCTCATGGTTGGCCGGGTACACGGTTCGTCTTTTTTTCCGTTCAGTCTTACAATTAACTCTAATTAAAATTAAAATATGATAAATAATTAAATTGCCATGGAACCCCTGACTGTTGATAAATGGTTCCCCTACTCATGAGTTTCACTGTTTGCGGGGTTTAAAACAAGGAGACCCACTCTCCCCATTTTTGTTTAATATTGCCATGGAACCCCTGACTTGTTTCTTAAATCAGGCCATTGCTAGTGGTGTTATTCAAGCGATATAATTGCCTAATGGTGGCCCTAATATTAATCACTTGTTATATGCTGACGACGTCCGAATGTTAGGAGAATGGTCGAAGTTGAATCTGAAGAATATCTTTCGGATAATGTGATGTTTTGGATTAGTCTCTGGACTAAAGATGAATTCCCAAAAGTCTATGATTTCTTTTGGGTGTGGAGTGTCTTCTGCCGAAGTTGACCAGGTTGCCACACGTTTGGGTCTCGATCATGGTACGTTTCCCCTCAGTTACTCGAGTCTCCCTCTTGGTGTTAATATGCATTTGTGCCGATATTGGCAATCTATCATTGAGACCTTTCACAAACGCCTTTCAAAATGGAAATCAAAAAGTCTCTTTATTGGGGGCAGGTTGACTTTGGTGCAACTGGTTCCCTCTAGTCTTCCGTTGTATTTTTTCTCCCTCTTTGAAGCTCCTGAAAAAATCATTGATCAATGAGAGCGAATTAGAAGGCGATTTTTTTGGAATGAGAAAGAAGATGGCAAGTTTATCAGTTAGGTTGCTTGGACCGATGTCACGGCTCCAAAAAATCAAGGAGGTCTTGGTCTGGGGTCTTTGAAAGGGTTCAATATTGCTTTACTCTCTAAATGGTGGTGGCGTCTAAAGCATGAACCAGATAGGTTATGGAGACGGGTGGTAGTGGCTTTACATGGAAACCCAGTTGGAGATCATGATCTTCCTGTTAATGTTAGGATAGGAGGATTATGGAAATCAATAGCCAAAGTTAAAAGTTTTCTGTCAAAAAAAGGCATTGATCTTCAATTTTACCTATGGGCAGACGAATTTGATGTGGCAGGACTAAGAGCGAGACTTGACACTGTCTCTCAACACACTTTGCAGCAGAATCATGGTTGGAACAATTAGGTTCCAAAGAAAGTCAATATAAGATTTTAGAGGGCTGCTCGTGATAGGCTGCATGCCAAGTTTACTTCAGCTTCACGAAAGAGGGATTGTGCCATCATCTTTATTTTGCATGAAATGTTCTTCACAGGAGGGGTCTATTGACCATGTGCTCACAGCGTGTCCTATTGCTATGGAGGTTTGAAGTATGATTGAGTCTTGGTGTATGATCAGACCTATTTATGCTTTTCATGTCAATGACCTGCTTACTTTGCAAAACAATTTAATTGGTGACAAGAGTTGGAGAAAAATGATAGATGCTATTATTCGCATTGCTATATGGAGCTTATGGAGAGCAAGAAATGAAGTGACTCACAATAAGGCTCTTGTTTCGTCTAAAGCTATATTTGAAGAAATTCGTTACTTGGCGTATCTTTGAATCATGAATATAGCAAACAAGGTGGGGTGTGATTGGGATAGAGGTGTAATAAGCCTAGTGTATATTAATTTTTGGCGTTATAATCTTCTTATTGTACTTTGTTTGGTTGCTAGCTCCTTGCTAGTTTTGATTTATAAATTAATACATCATCTTTGCGTTAAAAAAAATTATGATAAATAGGGGTTGGGTATTGTAAGACAAGTATTAAAGTAAAATATATAGGACAAGATCTTGGTCCTTAGATCATGGTTAAATTGATGCATGAAAATTCACGAAGCAATTGATGCACAATAGTTTTCATGATGCACGGTGATTTTTGGTGAAAAGAAACCTATGGTTTTCTTTCTATTATATTAATACTTGTTTTATTTTAGATAAGATTAAGATCACTACAATTTGCTATACCACTCACAACCTCTTTTTGAACTTTAGGGACAAGGGTGTAGTGCCACAACTTGGCAAATTGGCTAGTTTTTGACTAGTTTTCGGCCAATCAGACGTCGCCACGTGTCTTTGCCAAAAACTAGCCAAAAAGAACCAAAAGTAGCCAAATCACATGGTGTAGTAGCCAAAAACTAGCCAAAATGCCAATGCCGGAAAAATTAAAGGTTGCCGGAAAAAATAAAAAAGTGACCGGAATAAGGGTATTGTACGTTAGGAGCATCGGCAAGTTTTTTCGGCATGGATTCCGGCAATAGAAGTGTTGGAGTCAAATCACTCATTCATTACAAGATAGATTTGAAGATGACAAACAACTCAAGAAATACTTAAGTCATTGGTTCTGGAGCTGAGTCGGTTTGGATGATTCCAAGCTGAGTCAGCCTGAACATCTTCACTGGAAGATGGTATCTCTCAAGCTGCATCAAACGAAGAACAAGCACTTGGTCTAAATCAAAGATGAAGAACAAGGATAGAAGACCAAGCTGATGGGTGGAAATCAGCTTGGATCTTACAGTCAGCTTGAACATGTTCAGCCTGGAGTCTTGCAAGTGCTCCAGAGTTGTTATAACTTTGTATATATCATTAATTAACTGGATAAGTATCAGAAAGGACATTCTAAAGATGACAGTTGTTGATTGTAAACATTCTATGAGGTGTCCATTGTTTTGTTGCTGCACGATCAACCTTGGTGAGCAAGTAGGGAACAAAAAGGACAATGTCACTGTCACCTAGTACTGATCAAGCAGAAGCCATTAGATCAAGACACGTGGAAAGAAATGGACGGAATCCAAGGCAGTGTTGATGCTTATATAAACCAGCCTTTATGTCTCAAGAATGTGTGCGTCCATAACATTAACTCTCACAACGATTAAAGCTTATCAGCTTGGATCCGTGTTGTACTCGACTTAGGCTAATAGAGTTAATAAACAAAGTTGTAACTTGCTATTCAGCCAAGTAGTTAGATTTGTAGGCTAATCTGTTCCACAACTACTTGTAATTCTTTTTATTCTTTAATAAAAGAATTAGTTGAAAATCAGCTTGCACTTTGTTCTTGGACTGCACTTTACTTTACTGTCTTTATATTCTGTTTACTTACTTACTATTTCTTTAATATATCTATCTCAAGCTGAATATGGACAAATACTTTAAGATTATTTACATTCCGCATTAAAAAGTATTGTCAGGCTGATTAAGATTAAAAGTTGTATTCACCCCCCCTCTACAACTCTTTGAGACATCTAAACCATCCTGTTATCTCCTTTGGGACCTATCAGGTGGTATCAGAGCAGGGGTTTTGTAATTCACTTAACTTGATCCCTCTCATTTAACTTTTATTTTGGTTTAAAATATGTCTCAACCTATGTACACTGATAATGGTTCTTCAACCAGACCACCCATGTTTGACAAGACTGGTTTTAGTAGGTGGAAAGGAAGAATGTCTCTTTTTCTTGAATCTATTGATAATGACATGCCTGATATACTTGTTGATGGACCTTATGTTCCAAGGGATACATTAATCACACCTAGGCCAGCTCCAACTGATGGAACAGAGCCTGGTGCTCCCGATGTTAGAGTTGTTATCAAACCCAGAGCAGATTGGGGTGATGAAGATAAAAGAATGGTCAACTTGGATGTAAAGGCCAGGAACTTTATTGTCCAAGCTGTACCTAAGGACATTTATAGAGCCATTAGACATTGTCCTAGTGCTAAAAAGATGTGGGATACATTGACTATTATGTATGAGGGCTGTGCAACTTCTATGGAGTCTACCAAGACTACCTTAACTAGAAGGTATGTAAGATTCTTTGCACATAAGAATGAATCCCTTACTGACACTCATACCCGATTTAATGCACTTGTTAATGACTTGATTGCTATTGACATACATAAAGATGATGATGTACTTAAAAGCAAATTTTTAGATTCATTACCTTTAAAATGGAATAACTATGTTGCTAGTGTCAAGTTAAGTCCTGTGTACAAAGAACTTGACTTACCAGGTCTTTATGGGTTGCTTCACAACCATGAATGCACTGAAGTTGAGAAGCTGATTGCCATGGGTGATGCTGTGGGAAGCTCTAGCTCTGTACTTGTTGCTTCTTCAACTGAGTATCCCAGCCCAATGTGTGATGAACCTGTTCCAAGTCAGTTTGTGAGTGATATTGTTGAAACTGATAAACGTTGTGAATCTGAGACTGAATATTATTCAAGTGATGAAACTGAGAGTTTGGCTAGTGAGGTTGCCATGCTGGCTGAAAGATTGAGGAAGAAAATTTTTTCAAAGTTTAAAGGAAAAAGAGTTTCTAAAAGTGACAAACCTAAAAAGCCTTTAGATATGTCAAAAATCACTTGTTATAAATGTGGTAAAACTGGTCATATGACAAATGATTGTAAAGTAAAACCTACTCAACAAACTGATAACTCTAAACCTAAGAATAGTGGAAAAGATGAAAAATACTCTAAACTCAGACTGAAATATAAGAAACTTAAAGCACATGTTGCTAAGCTGAGTGAGAAGAGTCTTGTTGCAAAAGATTGGGCTGAGAGTGCAACTTCATCTGATGATGAAAGCTATGAAGATGCTCAATGCTTCATGGTCAAAGAGCAGTAAGCTAAGTGTCAAGAAATCAAGGAAAGGTGCTTGATGGACAAAGATGCTATCTTGATGGCATGACCAAGCTGAGAGAAGAAAGTAATCAGCTTACTCAGTCAGCTCACTCTGCATCCACTGTTCAAGAGGTATCTCTTTTTCTCTCTCTTTCTGATGAAGAAAAACTTGCTAAATTGAACAAACTTGGTGATGAGGTTCTTTTGCAAAGACATTTCAATAAAACAACATAAAATGGAAATTATGTCTTTAAGAAATGAAATTTCAGTACAAACTCAGTCAATTGAAAAACTTCAGTCAGAAGTTAAAGCTTTACAAAGAGTAAATGTTTCTCTCTTACAAGAAGCTAAACAAGCTGATGAAAAATATTTGAAAATCAAGCATATAACTGAGTCTTGGTGTACTGGTGCAAAAAGAGCAGCCAAGTGTGTTAATGAGCAAGTACCTCAACAAATTCAGGCCATATTTGATGGTGACTATGATAAAGCTATTGCCATAAGTGAAGTATGTGCAATGGAGCCTTGTTATCAGCCTATACCTCCTACAGTTATTCACACTAAAAGAATTCTCAAAAGACAGTCTGAAAATCCTGGTTTAGGTTTTGTATATGGTGGAAATTTAGAACCCATATTTGATGCTGAGTCTACCTCTTCTAAGCTGACTGACTCTCCATCTGAATCATGTACTGAACCTAACACCAAAGAAAACTCTTCTAAGCTGACTAATCAAAAAGGTTAGAAAACTAAAAAGAATAAATCTAATAAGAAGAGTCAGTCTGATCCAGTCAGCTCTAAGATTAAAGCAAAAACACCCAGTACAGACTCAGATCAACTTATATCTAAGCTGATCAAGTCTAGGCTGAGTGAGATTTCAAAAGAGGTTTCTTTCTTAAATTGTCTTTCTAAAGTTGATCAGAAGAAACTCAGAGCTGAGTCAAAGAAAGCTGGAATTGGTAAAGGATATTTAAGGTTTACATGGGTTTTCTTTCTCAAAGCCAAGAGTGAAGCTGCTGAAGTAATAATCAATTTTATTAAGAATGCTGAAGTCCTTTACAAGAAGCCAGTCAGGCAGCTCAGAAGTGATAATGGGACTGAGTTCAGAAATCAAACTCTGCACTCTTTCTGCATTAGTAAGGGCACCTCTCAATGTTACTCAGCTGCAAGAACTCCACAACAAAATGGAGTTGCTGAGAGAAGAAACAGAACCTTGATAGAAGCTACTAGATCCATGTTAGCTCAAAATGGTGTGAAGGTTCATTTCTGGGCTGAAGCAATTCACACTGCTTGCTTCACCCAGAACAGATCATTGATTGTGAAAAGACATCAGAAGACAGCATATGAAGTCTTAAAGGGCAGAAGACCTGAAATAGGGTTCTTAAGAATGTTTGGAAGCCCTTGCTTCATTCTGAATCAAAGAGACCACCTTAGAAAATTTGATGCCAAAGCTGATGAAGGAATATTTCTTGGTTATTCTACACTCATGAAAGCCTACAGAGTGTATAAGAAAAGAACAAGAGTGATTGAAGACACAGTTCATGTGAAAATAGATGAATAAACTCAGTCAGCTCAGCTCAAGAAGATGGTGATTTTGACTTTGAAGAGCTTGCTGTTCCTGACTGTGATCCTCCTACTGATCCTATTAGTGAAGAAGATAATGCACCTATTGAGGGGGAGATTCCTATTTTTCATGATCTTGATGAAAAGCTGAATCAGCCTCATGTTTCTACTCAACCTCAGAAGAAAAATGAAATCATTTTACCCATATGTGAAGAAGCTCAAGCTGATAATCCTATCAACTCAGCCAACTCAGTTGTTCAAGATCTTAACAGTGATCAAGCTGAGTATGTGCCTCAAGCTGATTCTCAATCTGCTGAAGAAGAAGCTGATCAAGAAGTACAGAACACTCATGTTCATGCTACCAAATGGTCAAGAAGTCACCCAATCAATCAGATTATTGGTGATCCCACTTCTAAAGTTCAGACAAGAAGAAATGCAACTGGAAACCTCTGCATGTTTTTCAATTTTGTTAGCAAAACTGAACCAACTGAAGTTGAAGAAGCTCTAAGTGATCCATCTTGGGTGAGTGCAATGCAAGAAGAACTCACTCAGTTTGAAAGGAACAAGGTGTGGAATTTGGTTCCTTAGCCAGCTGATAAGACCATTATTGGCACAAGGTGGGTCTTTAGAAACAAGATGGATGAAAGAGGTATTGTGACAAGAAACAAGGCAAGATTGGTAGCTCAAGGCTACAGTCAACAAGATGGAATAGATTATGATGAGACCTTTGCTCCTGTTGCTAGGCTTGAAGCAATTAGAATGTTTCTGGCATACTCAGCCTACAAAGGATTCAAAGTATATCAAATGGATGTGAAAAGTGCTTTTCTGAATGGCAAACTAGATGAAGAAGTTTTTGTACATCAACCTCCTGGTTTTGAAAGTTCGAAGTATCCAAACCATGTTTACAAGCTGGACAAAGCTCTCTATGGATTGAAGCAAGCTCCAAGGGCATGGTATGATACACTGTCTAAATTCTTGATAAAAAATAAGTTTGAAAGAGGTAATGTTGATAAAACTTTGTTTGTGAGAAAGTTAGGAAAGGATATCTTATTAGTACAAATTTATGTGGATGACATTATTTTTGGTTCTACAAATGATAGATTGTGTAAAAAGTTTTCTGAGCTGATGTCTAAAAATTATGAAATGAGTATGATGGGTGAATTAACCTATTTTCTTGGTCTTCAAATTAAACAATCCAATTCTGGAATTTTTATTAATCAAGGAAAATATGTTAAAGATTTACTCAAGAAATTTGGTTTTGACAATTGCTCTCCAATGAAAACACCTATGGGTGCTACCACCAAGCTGAGTGAAGACATTAGTGGGAAACCAGTTGATGTCACAGCTTATAGGGGCATGATAGGTTCTTTATTGTACTTAACTGCTAGTAGACCAGATATTATGTTTGCCACATGTCTTTGTGCTATATATCAAGCATGTCCAAAGGAATCTCATCTTCAAGCTGTAAAATGAATTTTTAGGTATCTAAAAGGTACACCCAAGCTGGGTCTTTGGTATCCCAAAGACTCAGGATTTGATCTAATTGGGTATTCAGATTCAGACTTTGCAGGTTGTAAGATTGACAGGAAAAGTACAATGAGAAGTTATCAATTGCTTGGCAATAGGTTAGTCAGCTGGGCTAGCAAGAAGCAGCATTCAGTCTCAACTTCTACAGCTGAAGCTGAATATGTTGCTGGTGGAAGCTGTTGCTCACAAATCCTATGGATGCAACATCAACTTGCTGACTATGATATTATTGTGTCCAAAGCTCCTATTTTCTATGATAATACAAGGGCCATTGCAATTACCAACAATCCTGTTAATCATTCAAGGACTAAGCATATTGATGTCAGATATCATTTTATCAGAGACCATGTTATGAAGAAAGATATTGAACTCCATTTTATTTCAACAGAGAATCAGCTTGCAGACTTGTTTATCAAGCCTCTTGATGAAGCATGGTTTAATACCTTGCTAAGCAAGCTGGGAATGTTAAATATGGAATAATCTATTAAGGAAAACTCAAGCTGATTAACCTTAGTTTTGACCTAAGGATGACCAAGCTGAGTCAGCTCAGCATGGAGTCAGTTTGGTTTTTACTTAATAAGTTATTTCATACTTTTTGTTCCTTGTTGTTGTAAATAAAATATTGTTTCACTCAGTTTGTCTCTCTTCTCTCTGTACAAACCACAACCGTTACTCCCTTCATGGTAAAAAGTGACCGTTGGGGTAAATGTACTTTCTCTCTCCAGTCACAAAACGTCACACTTTTAGTGGGAAGGCCATATAAAAGCCAACCCGTTTGATCAATATTCCATTGCTTTCTCATCTCTCTAATCTCATTCTCATCTAGTTTTCTCTCAAAAACTCTCATACTCTGTTTTTCAGTTTCTCGTACATTATTTGTTTTAAGTCTTATTTTTCAATCAGCTTACTCATCAAATGGCTTCACCTTCTCAAGTTAACTATCCTGAACCAAAATAAGTCGATAAGAGCGGTACCTATTTGAAGGGAGATAGGGTTCCAGAATTAGAGGGTGCCAAATGGGTTTCTACTCAGATCAAGGTACGGCCTCCACAATATGCCAATCTCCATCCACCTTCAAACAAGTCCGATTATTCTGATATGGAAAGGTACATCTTTTATCATCCAATGGGTAAGATTCTGGACTTTTCTCCTGGATTCATTAATTATAATCAACTTTGTGAGTTTTGGCTTACAAGCAGGGTATCGACCACCATCGAAGGCAAGCAGTGCATTATTGGCACTTTGGACAATGCATCTCGTCGACTTGTACTTACACTTGATAAGTTTAAAAAGATTTTTGATTTAGAGTACAAGTCTGACCTTGCCTATGAATCAGTCCCAACCCTAGATGTTGCTAAATCTGTTTTAAATGATATTGCTTATTCAGGGAGGGTTGGTGGTTCGGTCAAAATTTCTCATTTTTCTGGTATTTACAAATATTTGATCTCAACCATTGTGAGATCATTGCAAACTAAGGTTGGTGGTTTTGATACACCAAACAAACTTGAAATGCAAATTTTCTACTGCAAGGTTCACAATCGGTTGATTGATTTTGGTAAATTGATTTTTAATGATCTTGTGACCAAGATTTCTGCAAAATCTGAAAATGTTTATTATGGCAGAATCTTGGGTTACATTATTGAAAATTTTTTAAAAGGTGATTACCAAAGGGAAACAGGGGATTTTATAAAAATCTCACCCCTGGCCTCAAATATTTTTGGACCCATTGAGGTTCACCAGTCACTAACCCCTGCTATGCAGGATTATTTAGATTTTTGTGTGAATAAGGAAATGGAGAACCTTGAGGATCAATCTGATTCTCAAGAGGGAGCTGAGGCTGACCACCCTTCGACACAAGCTGATCAGTCTCAAGCTGATTCAGACTTAGCCATTCAGGGTGGTGATCAAGGTACAACTTCTAATATCCCTGAAACTCCCTCTCCATCTCATCGTTCTTCATTTTTCGAGGGTAGGGAAGTGGACCCACAAAATCCATTCCTAGCCGATCCCTCACAAAAATCTGCTGTTTTACAAAATGAGCCAAGCTCCCAAATCCCCAAAAAGAAAATATCTCTAAAGAGAAAGAAAGCATCAGTTGAGGGGGAGCATGCTGCAAAAGCTGCTAAAGTCTCCTCATCTCAAAGGAGACTACCCCTTGAGGCTGAATCTGCAAGGGAACATTCCCAAGCTGACTCAGCTTCACCTACTGCTAAGCCAATTCGCCCATCTGCATCCTCTAAAAAGGGTGCAGGTAAGATAAAAAGGAAAACTGTTACTGCTGCATCCTCCCAAAAGGATGTAGGCATTGAAAGACAGACCTCAGCCCAAGGTCAGACTGAGTCTTAAATTGTATTGCCTTCATCACTCTCCAGACATAGTGGTGAAATCATTAAAGGGACACCCCTGGACTCAACCCAAGTCCATAAAGAGTCGAGTCTACCACAGTTGCAAAATCTTGAGCATGTGTACAAAAGATCTCCAAGAAAAAGTACACAAGCTGATTCTTCTCTTTTACACCCTGGGTCTGCACAGGCTGCCAATGCTCCATCTAGATCACAAGGTAGAGTACAGGCCTCAAATTTCTGTCCCAATGAGGCCGTGGTGCAACAAAACATCACAGAAGAGGGACCATCCAATTCTACCCTTAACATTACACCAACTGCATTCGTCTCTGCACTTGTGGAAACACAAGGGACTGCCTTTGGTCAAGAGGCTTGATTCGTCAAGACCTCAATCTGTCTCTTGCAGGTGAGACACCTACCGATGGTCCTCACGATGTTGGTAGTCAAAGACTCATCACCACCACAAGGGGTGATCAGTCACTTGGCCAGTCTGGTACTCATCCATCCTCAAGGGATGTTCTGATGACCGCCAATGCTGAAGCTGAGCAATCTATTCAGCTTCTTGAAGCAGGCAATGTACAACTTGAATTACAAGTTAATTCTCCTCAAGCTGATGCCAGACTGACAACTTTAGCTCCACCTCTTAAGACTCACTCTCATGAGGAAAATCGCCCAACAACTCCTTTAGCTCCACCATCTCTAAATTTGCCTCATATACCGACTATTAGGGCCACCAGTGAGTCCTCTGAAAGGGCTCAAGCTGAAAAGCAAATTGCTGGTCCTCCCATTACGGCCATATCCATACCAAAGGATGTGGTAACCAAGCTCACTGAGATGAATACTACCCACAAGGCTGACATCACACAGCTTGGTGAACGTATGGATGCTTTACAGGGTAAACAGGTATCATTGCAGGATCAGCTTCAAGACATTGTGACAACTCAGTGGATTTTGGCCACCCAACAAGAAGAAATAATGCTTGATACTGCTGAAATAATGAAGATGGGTGCCAGGCTGAGTGGCACAATCAGGGGTTGGAGTCAAGGAATGCCTGAGGTGAATGAAGAGAATAGAAGGTATCTAGACCTCCTTGCCACTTCCCAAGATAGGATAAAGAAGTCAATGAGAACCAGATTCAAGGCCAATAGGCTCAGACTGTACAAGAAAAACAAAAGGGTTCTTAGAGACATCAAAGATATAAAGACTCAACTTCAAGAAGTTGTGAATGTGCCTTCCAAAGTGGAGGAGTCTGAAGCTGAGCTGAGAAACAAAGTTGCAGCAATCAGCTCAACAGTTGATGAACTGAAGACTTCAAGCTCATCTCACACTACAAAATTGACTGAGCTAGACACTTACTTGAGAAATGATCTCACTCAGCTCATAAAGTCAATCAGCTCCATCTCATCTGCCCCCATTGATGATGACAAAAAGGGGGAGAAGGAAGAAGAAGGGGAGAAAATAGATGATGAAGGAGATGCTGCTGCCACTATGGAAGATGATACTGAGGTGAATGCAGAAGAAGTTGAAGCTACTGAAGTCATAATGAACATTGGAGCTGATCAGTCTGAAACTCAAGCTAAAATTCAAATTCAGACTGAGCCAGCTTCAACACAAGAAGAGGAAGTAGTTGTGGAAGAATATGATGATGAAGAGGAAGAAGGAGCAAAACTGAAAGTTGTCTTAGTTCTTTAAGCTGATGCAGATCTTATAGAATTTGAAGATGAATCCTCCTCAGACGACAGTGACAAGATTCCCATTGGGACTTATTTTACAGAGAGGAGAGGATCTGGATCAGCCTCAGCTGTCATTCAGCCAATACAAGATCAAGCTGACCAAGATACTCAGACTAGAGGCACTCAGACTGAAGGTACCTCAAGACAAAGAAGTTTGCTTGAACTTAAAGAAGAAGTTGTAAGAAAGAATGAAGCTGAATTGAAGAAGAGACAAGAAGCAAAAAGTGCCAGATTGGCAAGGAAGCTGATCCTAGAAGAAAAAGAAAGAGAAAAATACTTAAGGCTTCAAGATCAGCTCAATGAAGAAGAAAAGAGGCAGAGAATTAGAGAAGAAGAAGAGAAAACACAAAGGGCTCTCCAAGAAGTAGAAGAAGAACACCTTGATGACTCTCCAAAGAAGAAGCAGTCAGCTCAAGTGAAGAAGAAGCCAGTAGTCATCTCCAGAAAGCAATCAATATCAGAAAAAGAAAAACTGGAGAGATTCAAGCTGACTAGGGCTATTCAAGAAGAGATTGTTGGGGTCAAGCTCACAAAGGCCAAAACAAGTAAATACCCCAGAATCCACTTGAGAAGAGAAGGTGATTCAGCTACAAGTGAAGTGTTGGAGATTTCTGAGCTGTTTACTCTTGGATATGTTGAATGTGTAGAGTTGTATAATCTTCTAATGTTGAACAAGCCAAGCAATTATGGAGTGGTTGCTGGTGACTTGTCCAGAAGGTTTGACAAAATGAAAAGCTATAATATTGATACTTCTGGACTGCCACAACCACTTGCTCCTGAAGATCATTCTAAAGCTGATGAAGATGAGACTGTGCCTGGTCTCAAAAGAAGAAAGAAGAAGAAAGTAACCATTGAAGACTTACTCAAAAGAAGAGAACTGCATGTCAAAATTCAGAAGTCTGGATATGGTGAAAAGATGGACAAGCTAAATTTCAGTCTGCCTCCTGAAATTGAAAATCCAATGGAAGGCCAAATCATTGAAACCCCTGAACTTGTTTTAATAATAAGAACTCACAAGGAAGAAATTGGGCTACAAAGAGCTTCTGAGCTGACAATGGTTCCCAATGTACATCTATATGCTCTCAAGCTGGTCTGCAAACAAGTTGGTGACAACAAAAGCAGATTTCATCAAGCTTTAATGATTGAAGGATCAAGAAGGGGGTATGATTTGAATAAGCCTACCCCAGATCACATAAAGGAAGAGTATTATGAAAGCTTTCTTGATTAAAACTCAAACTCTGTCCTTTATGTAACAAAAGTTTGTAAATACTTTATGTTATGCTTTAATGTACAAATTTATCAAGTAAATAGAGCTTATGTTATCTTTTTCATTTAGTTTTGTAAGTATATATTGCTTAAGATGAAAAAGATCAAAAGAACCCAAGGAAAAGATTGAAAAGGGTCAAATGTATAATGTTATCAACTTGATAACCCTCTCAATCTGTTTAAGTATTTCCAGTCTGATCAGAAGAAGCTGTAAAGGTTTTGTCATCATCAAATAGGGGGAGATTGTTGGAGTCAAATCACTCATTTCTTACAAGATAGATTTGAAGATGACAAACAACTCAAGAAATACTTAAGTCCTTGGTTCTGGAGCTGTGTCAGCTTGATGATTCCAAGCTGAGTCAGCCTGAACATCTTCACTGGAAGATGGTATCTCTCAAGCTGCATCAAAAGATGAACAAACACTTGGTCTAAATCAAAGATGAAGAACAAGGATAGAAGACGAAGCTGATGGGTGGAAATCAGCTTGGATCTTACAGTCAGCTTGAAAGGTACATGTTCAGCCTAGAGTCTTGCAAGTGCTCCAGAGTTGTTATAACTTTGTATATATCATCAATCAACTGGATAAGTATCAGAAAGGACATTCTAAAGATGCCAATTGTTGATTGTAAACATTCTATGTGGTGTCCATTGTTTTGTTGCTGCACGATCAACCTTGGTGAGGAAGTAGGGAACAAAAAGGACAATGTCACTGTCACCTAGTACTGATCAAGCAGAAGCCATTAGATCAAGACGCGTGGAAAGAAATGGACGGCATCCAAGGCAGTGTTGATGCCTATATAAACCAGCATTTGTGTCTCAAGAATGTGTGCATCCATAACATTAACTCTCACAACGATTAAAGCTTATCAGCTTGGATCCGTGTTGTACTCGACTTAGGCTAATAGAGTTAATAAACAAAGTTGTAACTTGCTATTCAGCCAAGTAGTTAGATTTGTAGGCTAATCTGTTCCACAACTACTTGTAATTCTTTTTATTCTTTAATAAAAGAATTAGTTGAAAATCAGCTTGCACTTTGTTCTTGGACTGCACTTTACTTTACTGTCTTTATATTCTGTTTACTTACTTACTATTTCTTTAATATATCTATCTCAAGCTGAATATGGACAAATACTTTAAGATTATTTACATTCCGCATTAAAAAGTATTGTCAGGCTGATTAAGATTAAAAGTTGTATTCACCCCCCCTCTACAACTCTTTGAGACATCTTAAACCATCCTGTTATCTCCTCTGGGACCTATCAAGAAGCCAAGAAAACCATAGGATATATATAGCCGATTTATATAGCCGATCCAACTTGCCAATACTTGCCAATACTTGTCGATACACATGCTACAAGGTAGCCAAAGAGCTGATACTTGCCGATAAAATAAGCCGACTACACCCTTGCCCCTTAATTTCATTATCGCCATCTTCACTAAACAAAAATAAAGCAAAAAAGTTCCATAAAGTTTATTAATTCCCTCCCCAAGATCCGAAGGTATTCCAAATGCGAACTGATATTCGTACCACATGATTTGATTACTTTACCATACTGTATACATCTCATAACATACTGTACAAGTATCTAATGCACAATTATGGTAAATTAATCAAGTTATGTGGTACGAATATTACCTCTCATTCCAAATAGTGAAAAAGTGTTCCTTGTTAATTATTAATTAATATAAAATTTTGCCGTTCAATATATATATATATATATATCTAATGTGGTTAGTTATAGAATATATAAAAAATATATAAGTTTGTTAGGACCAGTTCACCTGGTAAACTGGTCAGTCTCCAGTTGCATCTGGAGACCCAGTGAAACTGACCAGAGTGAACTGGAGACCTAGATGATTTGTCGAGAAATACATTGAAGTCCAGTTGCACCGTACAGTCAACGCAACTGAAGACTTCCTCCAGTTGAGAACTGACCAGTTGAAGAATCATTCCAGTTGAAGTCGAAAACAACAAATGGAAGATAGAGAATGGCAATGGCAGCGAAGCCCAGTTGGCATTCTAGTCAGTTACAAACTGGAGACCATCAGTGGAAAGCCCTTACAAAGCTTTACACTGATTACGAGGAATTGACTTGTATGCTTTATGTACCTTTACCCGGATAATAAGCTTTATCTTATTATTTAAGTAATAAAAGGTACATAAAGGTGGTTGTGTAAAGTTGCTTTATCATGCGACTTTACACTGCTTTTTAAGGAATTAAATGCTATTCCTTAAAAGCTCCCAACCACATTTGTACGGCTAAAGTTAACATCTCAATGTTAACTTTGCCTATAAATACAAGTCACTGCACAACATGAATAACAAGTGAAAACATACAAACACTTCACACTTTGCAAACCTGCAATATTCTTGGTGAACTTGTGCAATATTCTCTCAATCGCTAAAAGGAACATTTCACAACTTTAAGTGTTTCGATTGTCTTGAGAAATTGCGAGTGTAGATCAATTGTATTTCATAGGTTGTTAGGATATTTACATTCTTTGTATTATCTTGGTTCCGCAACAACCTTGTAATTTGTTTAACATCAATAAATAAATTACACATTGAAAATTACATATTGTCTCATCAAGTTACTTTACAAGTTATTTGTATTATTGCATTGTTCTTTACTTATTGTCATTTACATAAGTAATCTATCTAGAACTTGGTATATACACACTGCAACTGGTCGTCTCCAGTTCAGTGCATATATTGCAAAGTAACTCCATCATCGACATAGAGGTGTCTTCAGTAGTAGCATCTATTGAGTTGGGACTTACAGTTAGTTATTGTAAAACAAATATTAGAGTAAAACAAATAAGACAAGATCTTGACCCTTAGATCATGATAAAATTGATGCACGGACATTCACATATATATTGATGCACGATGATTTTCATGATGCACGATGATTTTTAGTGAAGGAAAACCTGTTGTTTTATTTGTTTGACTTTAATACTTGTTTTATTTTACCTACATCGTCGATTTTGGGCACGTACAAATGTAAAGATGCCATTTGTTTCGTGTAATCCGCCTTGCATATAGCTTAAGGCAGATCTTATTTTCCTGTATCTGAGGTTCGAACGATTTCATCTATTAATGGAAAGACCGGGAATCCATTCAATGGTTATTTTTTTTTTATCTACAATATATCGATCAATTGCATACTTTTTACAAAACCAATTTTCATTGATTTCAATGACAGACGATGGCTTCAAGATTTGTAAGCACCTAGTTAATCATGCGAATTTAATTGAAGATTCAGTTTTTTATAGATACATGTTTTGCCATAATAATATGTCTTTCTGGTTTTTCTAAGCTCACAAGTGTTTAATTAATGTTTCATTCAGTTTTATGGAACATGCCTAAAGAATTTTGTCCTTTCGAGACTAATAAGATTATATTAACACGCCTGTGAGACGTGTACACAAAACCGGCCACTTGATGATCGCGGCCATTTATCAACCAGTAAACTTGATAAATATGCTTGCTCTAATTATTAACACCCTATTAGTATGTAGGTCACAACTTCTTATTCGAAGCCTAATAACAAAAAGCACCATATTATTGATACGTTTTTGATCACGGGCACATGATTCACTTGATTTTTCTTTCGTGCATTGTCGTAAATTTTTTTGATTTCATTAAAATGCACTCGCTAGTAGGCCCGAAAGATAAATGTGTCTGGTCTAAGTATTTTGTGAACGTCTGCTACTGTTTTTGATGATAATTTACATCAAAAACGTTTTTGGAAAGGTTAGGAGTTGATGTAAGGTAAAAATGCTAACCCATTCATAAGAAACATGCACTACAAGAAAAAGCACTTAGGAGATCGACTGGAAACTATTTGTGACGACAATATGTCGTCGCCAAATCTCAGTAAACGACAAAATAGCATCACCTTTTGACTTTAAAAGTCAAATTTATATTTAGTGATGACATTGTTGTCACCAGATGTGGTCACAAAATGTCGTCGCGGAAAGTATTTGGTCACGAAATCTGGGGTATACGGCGATACGTCACCTTTGACGGGATTGGGTTTTGTTGTTGATGATGGTTGTACATTTTAGTACCTGGTAGTGCGCACGCGCGCGCATACACACACACACATATATATATATATATATATATATATATCTTTGAAAATACTAGTCCGTATTTTTCTGGTGCTTCAATATGTATTCCTTGGCTTCGTTTGTGTCTGGGAGGGGAATCTGTATGAGCCTTTGTAGAGGATACTTCAGTGATTAAAACCTGCATGCGTTAGGTTAAAGTAAGTAATTAATGTTAGCAGTTGTCCAAATTTTTATTCAAGGTAGCGTAATGGATAGTCGACAGGCAGGATCTGAATCTGATGCCCATAACACTCCACCTCGATTGTTAATGTCATAAGATTGTGCAAATAAAGTCCAAGATCAAGGTATAGAATGTGATAGCTTGCATATATTATAATATACACTTTTGTATAAGTCTGTAACTATGAGTGTCTCGTGGCTGTAAAAGGACCGCATTTTATGTTCTACTCTTTTCCTTCAGTTTATTTACTGCATTAAGAATGTCCTCTTCTTAATTTAGATTTTTTACTCGATGGACGCCACACTCTTTCTTATCGACATTTGCTGAACTCAATAATTTCAAAGTTGGATATTTTCTTTTTCCAGATCTCATGGCTGAAAATTTCAAGAAGTTACAGAGCGTGTTATGGCTTATTTCTACCTGAAAATTTGAAGAACTTTAAAGTTATTGGCAGTTATATTTCATATCCATTTACTATTGGTCAAACTATATTAGTCAGTTAGCATGATTTCTTGTATCTGTTGTTATTCTTAATATCTTAGTTGTTATTTTTCTGTTCAAGTATGAATGCAGGCCTCCTGGAAGTGAGCCATTACCTAAAGGGATTGTCGCCAATACTTCTGATTTGCAAATGCAGCCTCTATGGGGTCGCCGTAAGGTATTATTAAAGAATAATTTATGTTATATCATATGATTACTGTAGTAGTTAACAGACTAATACCATTTGCATTTGTTCTATCAGTGAAAGTTTTTGACAAGATTCAGAACATGACTGTTACATTTTTATTATATGGCAAATTTTTGTGACATAAATATATGGTTTTGCCATTAGGGATCAAGAATAAATCTCAATGATTTTGGACACTAGATTACACTCACCTTATTATCGCTACTTAATGTGTATATGTTTATCAACCGAAAGTAAATTCTACGACAAGCTTTATTTACTGCCGTCGTTGGTATTAAACAGAAGGAAATTGTGGATAAAATGGTTACGAAGGTAACTCATTACTTAACGGTTCTTGTGAAACTTGGTTCTGAATATACCTCTATCTAGACACACAGTGACCTCATTCTTCTAATGCAGTTTTTATCAAGTGATTTCAGTGTGATGCTTTTCCATTATGATGGCATTGTTGATGCATGGAAGGATCTAGAATGGGCGAACAATGTGGTACATGTATCTGCAGTTAATCAAACAAAATGGTAAAACCTTGACCCAAAATCATTTTGCATTGGGGTCTGGGGAGATACTTTTTTTTTTAACATCCCGCGCCTCTTAAATTTTTAACAGGTGGTTTGCCAAGAGGTTTTTGCATCCTGACATAGTTACTGAGTACAGTTATATTTTTCTATGGGATGAAGATCTTGGAGTTGATGATTTTGACCCTGAGCGGTATGGTATGCTCTTTTGATACAAGCTTGTGTATGAAATATGAACTGAAAACTAGGACGAAATTTTTTTTGAAACGGTCGTTTTTTAAGGGTGTTTTGTCAAACAAGTTTTGGGGAAAAAAAAATTGTGCAACTGGGTAAAACGGTATTGGCACTACCGGTTTGGAATATTTGGGTCGAACCCGGTATTCGCATTACTGGTTTCAGAAAAAGTCGATCGAAACCGGCATTAGCATTACCGGTTTCAGAGTGATTTGACATAGCGCAGTGGAATCTTTGACTGGAACAGTAGACGTGACAGAAAGCCTAAACCCGGTTTTGGCAATACCGGGTTCGGCCCAAACCCTAACACGTGTTGCTTTGTGGTGAAACCCTAACTCAACTTCTAAACCGAATATTTATATATAGTACATGTGATGTATCTTGAAGCATTATCAGTATTTCAACAAATATTTTCAGATAACATTTCAAACACTTTCATAAACTATATTTCCAAAAAAAAATGGCATCTTCATCATTCAACCCAATTATGGTTCAGTTAATATGGGATGATTGTGTATCATTCGCAAATGGGATCCTTCAAAATGCAGATCCATCAAAAAGAAGAAGTTTTCCTCTTTTTAACGTAATGACTTATTCAGAAATTTGTGATGTCACTTACAGTTGTTTCGGTGTTTCAAAACAAGATTTCAAACTGCAATTATATTTATGGTATGAATTTAAGGGTGTTCCTTTTAGAAATTTAATTACGGATGATAATACTTTGGCAATGATTTATCATCTGGGTGATGCACAATTTGAAGTGAAGTTCGAGCCTACTTTTACAAACCAGTTGTTAAGCTTGACTCAAAGTCAATGTTTTTTTCAAGCGGGTAACCAGTCACAAGATAACGAAGATGATGAAGACAATGACGATGATGAAGACAATGACGATGATGAAGACGATGAAGACGATGAACATGTTGAAGATGATGAAATTGCACCAATGGTTAATGGATCTAGTAATGAGGCACCTTATACAAGCGATGATACCATCGACGGATATAGCGTTGAATGGGATGTATCTGGAGATGAAGATGATGAAGGGGCACATGTACAAGGTCCTTTGGAGCAGCAACAACATCTTAATCTTGATGATGAAGATCGTATAATGCCATTCAATGAAGTTCAAGAAGATGTGTTATTTTGGTCGAAAGAAAGAAATGTGATAGAAAAAGGAATGGTTTTTCAAAGCAAGGCGGAACTTGTATACGCTGTTAGGCTTTGGAACATAAGAGAAAACAGATAACTTATTATTCAAGAAACGAGGCCACAGTTTTGGAAAGCACAGTGCATGACCAGGGGGAAGAATTATCGTGGTGTTATAGACCGGGTCCCGTGTAGGTGGGTTGTAGTTGGATCTAGGAGAAACAGTTTAGGATTGTTTCAGATCACAAAGTGGGTCGAGAGTCACAATTGTTATGGAGAAGTGCAATCTAACAACAACCGATGTATGACAGCAAGTATGATAGCTTCTGAAATTTTGGCCCAGGTGAAGGAGGATTTAACTTATCAAGTCAAACACACCCGTCGTTTAAAAATATGGGTTTTCAAAAACTTTTCACCTAACGGTGTCATATTGCGGAAGAAAGGACCTTAAAAGTCAACCATACTTCCAACATA
>CM067169.1:157022867-157122648 GCA_034093135.1 Erigeron breviscapus | reverse complement strand
AAGAAAAGATTTTAGATACAGAAAAATAAAGTACAGAAAGAAAGATAATTTTGCAAATGCTTTTTCAGATCAGTTTCAGTGTATCGAAACACTGCTCTGATACCAACTAAAAGTCCCAAGTTTGCAACGATTAAGTAATTAACAACTAATGTAAATTACACAAGAACATAAGACAATAAAGTAAGAAGGTTTAATCATAAGTAACATTGATTAAACAGTGAATACATGGTCGGTTTTACAAAGAAATAAAAGAGAAAATATTGTTAAGTTTTTGACACACAAAAAACTTAACAATTATACAAAGAGAGAAAAAAACACACTAAGTGTATTATGGCACACACCAACATCTTTGCGGCTAGGTCAAGTGATGCTTTATATAGGGGAGAAAATACATCACATGACAACCCAATAGATGTTGACACATGAAGGTTGTCAACTATCTATTGGTGTGTAAGACTGGTCTTCAGACATCTCTGTTTGCCATCTTGTTTCTTTCCCAAAACGGCATGAAAGAGAAACACCTTAGTACCAAATGGTACAAGGTCACATGTCTTCATCTTGATCTATCAACACGTGTCCTTGGGGACCAGCCTTCTTATCTTCAATTTCCCGCCCATATTTGACTTACAAGACATGGCGGTGAGTCATTGAACTTATCCTTTAACTCGAAGATAATGATCGCTGAGAGCTCGCTGAAGAAGCCTCTCGCTGAGTCTTTCAGCGAATACTTGACTCAGCAAGTCTTCAGCGAATCCATGACTCAACAGAGTTGAAAGATAGTCTTACTTTTGGCCAAGGAAGTGGTGGTAGGGATGATACTACACTAGCAGCAATTCCTAGACTCAAAAGTATTACAACGCATAAAATGCCAAACCTGCAGACATTGGATATCCAAACATGTCCCCGATTGGTAGATATATTCACATTTTCCACTCTTGGAAGCCTCGGGCTACTCGAAAAGTTGAGTATACAAGATTGCAAGGAACTGAAAGTGATTGTGAGGGAAGAAGATGAACAGCAAACAAAACGTCATAAAGGTGTATTGTTAAAGTTATGTATAGTTTTAACCTGCTTATAATGTCTAGGGACTAAACTTGTACGTTTAGAACTTATTATGCAGGTATGAAAGTTTGGACTCAAAGTGACAAGAAGACAAAGTAGAAGGTTCAGATTGTATTAGAGTCAAAATGCTGGAGTATATAAAGAAGACTTAACCCGTTTTAGGGTTAACACAAAAAAAACAAAAACGTTCATTCATAAAACTCCTGCTGTTCTTTTTCTCTCTCGATCGATATATATCAATATTCATAATAATTGTAATAGAACATTCAATAATTAGTTGGATGATCATCACTTGATTAGCAGGTGATGATATTGATTTGTTCTTCTTATTATTTCTAAGTATTGTTGTTGATTGATTCGAATGATCTAATTGAAATTAGATCTGATTAAGTTGTTCTTGAGAGAATAATAAAATTTGTTCATGGTATCAGAGACAGGTTACGAGAATCGTAATCGTGTTTAATCGAATTAAAAATTAAAATAAAAACTCTAATAATAATTTTTAGGGTTTCTTCAATCTGTTTGGGTTTTTTTGTTTGATCTGGATTTGTGAACGGCGTATGATTATCCAATCACCGTTTAATTATCTAGATCCAATTATTTTCTGAAAACCCTAATTTTTTGAGAAAAATTAGGGTTAGGGTTTCGGATCGAGTTCTTTCTTGTGAAGATTATGTTAGGTTTATTTGAGAATAAACCTAATCTCCTGGTTATTCCCGCTGCAGATTTTCAGTATTGTTCAGATCCTGCTAATTATTGACTAAGTGAATCAATAATTAGTAGGGTTCCATCTTCTATTCATCATAAAGCGCTGTTTGCACTTTCTTTCCCTATCTCTTATATTTTTTTATATAAATAAAATTTTTCTGTGTGGTCTTGTGCTATGTTACTTGCTCTTGAAGGTAAAAATAAGACTGGATTTATTGATGGTACTTGTAGAAGGTCAAGAACTGATGAGGTCTTAGGGAAACAATGGGACAGGGTAAATGCTGTTGTGTTAGGATGGATTCTTAATTCTATTTCTGAAGAATTATTTCTTGGTCAAATATTTTCAAAAAGGGCTTCACATGTCTGGGAAGAATTAAAAGAAACTTATGACAAAGTTGATGGGTCTGTTACTTTTAATCTACATCATAAAATCAATTCTTTGTCTCAAAATGGTGCTACTCTGGCTGAATATTATCATAAGTTGAATGCTCTGTGGAAACAATTTGATGCACTTGTTAAACTGCCTAGATGTACTTGTCATGCTGCTGAAGATTTTAAGAAACATAATCAATTAATAAAGTTAATGCAGTTTTTAATGGGACTTGATGATTCTTATATGCAAATTAGAAGTAATATTTTAACTAAGGAACCTTTACCTGATGTAAGAAGTGCTTATGCTATTATTTCTAGTGAAGAATCACATAGGTTAATTGCTTCTGGTAATAACTCTGGTGTGTCTCATAAATCTGCTACTTCTGCATTTGCTTCTAATGTGCCTGCTAAGTCTAATTTTCAAAGGTTTCAGTCTCAAAATTCAAAGCCTGCATCTAACTATAATCAGTATGATAAGAAAAGTACTAATGCTGGCAGTTCTGTTGTTTGTGATCATTGTGGTTTTAATGGGCATACTATTGATAAATGTTTTAAAATCATTGGTTATCCTGCTAATTTTGGAAAAAAGAAGTTTAATCAAAATTTTAAAGGAAAAAGTATTTCTAGTAATAATTCTGTTGAGAAGCATGCTTCTGGTTTACCTTCTTCTTCTAGTTCTGGTTTTACAGATGAACAGTTTGCTACTTTGGTTTCTTTGATCAAAGAAAATTCTGAAAATGGAAAGTGTGTACAAGCCAATATGGCAGGTACTATTTTGAATAAAAGTAAAATTTTTAACCTAAATTTCAGAAGGTTTTTTTGTTCAAATAGTAAAATACATGCAAAACTTGTCATAAAAAGGCTTATTTGTGATTCTGGTGCAAACCAACATATGACTCATTCAGAAAAATTTCTTATTAATGTTATTGATATATCTCATTTGAAAATTAAAGTTACTCATCCCAATGGAACTGAAACATATATTACTAAAATTGGAGATATGGTGTTAACTGATAGAATAACTTTGTATGATGTTTTGGTTGTTCCTGAATACTGTGTGAGTCTTATGTCAATACATAAAATTGCTAGAGATAGTAAATTGATTGTGGCCTTTGATGAGATAAACTGTTATTTTTTATCCCAGGACTTGAGGGCAGGGAAGGTCTTGGGGATTGGTAAACAGTATGATGGGCTTTATTACTTTGATGATAACAAAGGTAATAGGATTAAAACTTGTATGTCTAATTCTAAATGCTATTTGTCTAGGTATACTTGGCATTGTAGACTTGGTCACCCTGCTGACCAAGCTTTAGATGTTTTAAAAAATGATTTATCTTTAAATAAAAGTGAAGCTACTTCTGTTTGTGAAACTTGTCAAAAGGCTAAACATGTTAGAAAACCTTTTCCTCTTAGTGATCATAAAACTACTGGTTTAGGAGATCTAATACATTTAGATGTTTGGGGTCCTTACAAAGTAACTAGTAGAGATGGTTTTAAATATTTTCTTACCATTGTTGATGATTACTCAAGAGCTGTTTGGGTATACTTACTGAAAAATAAAAGTGAAGTGTTTGATTCTGTTGTTATCTTTTATAATTTGATTAATACTCAATTTGATAGAAAGATAAAGATTTTGAGAAGTGATAATGGAGGAGAATTTGTTAATAAACAGTTTCAAAATTTTTGTGAAAAACAAGGAATCTTGCATCAAACATCTTTGAGTTACACTCCACAACAAAATGGAGTGGCTGAGAGAAAGCATAGACATCTTCTTAATGTTGCTAGATCCCTTCTTTTCCAAGGGGGGATTCCTTTAAATATGTGGACTGAATGTGTTCTAACTGCTACTTATTTGATTAACAGATTGCCATCTTCTGTCTTGAATGGGAAGTCACCTTTTGAATTGATTTTTAAAAAATCTCCTTCTTTATTTCATTTAAGGGTGTTTGGTTGTCTTGCTTATGCTAAAATCTTAAATATTCATGATAAATTTGCTAGTAAGTCTGAAAAGTGTGTGTTACTTGGTTATGCTAGTACTCAAAAAGGTTATAAACTTTTTAGTCTTGAAAATAAACAAATTGTTTATTCTAGAGATGTAAAATTTTTTGAAGATATATTTCCTTTCAAACAAAAAGTTTGTGAAAATAATGAACATTGTTTTGAAAAACATATTAATCATGAAAACTTTTTTAACAAGTATGATCTTGATAACCACCCTGATGATCCCTATGATGATGAAGGAGATGATAATGAACCTAGTAAGGATGGCATATCATCCTCTCATTCTGGAAGTACATCAGGATCATCCAGTAATGGTGGGGATTCACCTCCACACTATAATGATGATCCAGTTTTGTCTACCAATGAGACTGGATGTAATGCAACCACTGAGGAAACAAATAATTCTGAGGGTGAACAATTTCCTCAAACTAATGAGGATACTAATGTTTTAGGTCAGAATTATGTTTTTAATCCTAGAAGATCTGAAAGAACTTCTAATTTTCCTAAGAAATATCATGATTATGTTGTTGGTAATTCTGTGTCAGATAAGGTTGTTAAATATGGTATTGAAAAGTATGTTAGTTATTCAAATATGACTTCTGAATATAAGTGTTTTGCTGCTTTGTTAAGTAAAAATGTAGAACCCAAAACCTTTTTTGAAGCATCTAAACAACAATGTTGGAATGATGCTATGAATTCTGAGATGGAAGCTTTATATAGAAATAAAACTTGGGATCTTGTTGATTTACCTCATAACAGACAGCCTATAGGATGTAAATGGGTATATAAAATAAAGTACAAATCTAATGGAGAGATAGAAAGATATAAGGCTAGATTAGTAGCTAAAGGTTATAATCAAAAAGAGGGTGTTGATTATGAGGAGACTTTCTCTCCAGTTGTGAAAATTGTAACTGTAAGATGTTTAATTACACTTGCTGTTCAAAATGATTGGCCTCTTTTTCAATTAGATATTAATAATGCCTTCTTGTATGGAGATTTAGTTGAAGATGTATATATGTCACTTCCTCCTGGGTATTTTTCTCATTCTGACAAGAGAGTTTGTAAATTAAATAAGTCTCTTTATGGTTTAAAACAGGCTCCTAGACAATGGAATGCAAAATTAACAAGTGCCTTGTTAGAAAATAAGTTTGTACAAAGTATAAGTGATTATTCACTTTATACTAAATCTGTTGACAATGTGTTCATTGCTATTCTTGTTTATGTGGATGATATAATCATCACTGGAAATAATCTTAAAGAAATTGAGAAGTTTAAAGACTTCTTAAAAACTAAGTTCTTAATTAAAGACTTAGGAAGATGAGCCAGCATGCCTTAGAGATTCAGCCTCAGCTCTCGGATTTTGAGCAAGGGCTCTCTCTTCAAATTGAAGAGTGCCATAGAGGGATTCTAAGTCATGCGTTTTCAGCAGTTGGTGGTTCGAAGAATTTGTCTTAGACCTTGCCATTTGATAGGCAAGACGTCAATGAACTTGTGGCATATTTCAAGCGTATCATGCTCTATGCCCACGTTTGTCATATCATTCAAAAGACATTTGAACCGATTATAAGTGCCATCCAGACTCTCATTAGGAAGAGAGAAGAATCCTTCATAGGCACGTTTCAGATCTATTTTCTTGGTAGTGAGAACATCTGCCGTACCATCGAATCTGGTACACAGATTATCCCACACCTTTTTAGCAGTAGAAAGTTTGATGACAGATTTCATTATGTCATCAGGAAGGGTAGTAATGAGAAGATTTCTCAACCGAGCATCCAGATTGACAAGCCTACGCTCATCATCTGTCCATTGTACTTCTGGTTTTATGAGCTCAGAGACAACCTCAGGAGCATCAGCGGTGGCTCCCGGTGTCCTGGTAACCAGAACCGGTACATATGGCCCTCTGGTCAGAATGGTTATTAAGTAAGGTTCAACTCCTACTATGTGTAAGAGCATTCTCTCTTTCCAGGATCCGAAATCATGAGTTTCGAATCTTGGTGGGATAGACATACCAAAGTGTAGGAACCGAAGACATGTAAAGAAAAAGGTTTTAAAAGAAAGAAAAGAAAAGATTTTAGATACAGAAAAATAAAGTACAGAAAGAAAGATAATCTTGCAAACGCTTTTTCAGATCAGTTTCAGTGTATCGAAACACTGCTCTGATACCAACTGAAAGTCCCAAGTTTGCAACGATTAAGTAATTAACAACTAATGTAAATTACACAAGAACATAAGACAATAAAGTAAGAAGGTTTAATCATAAGTAACATTGATTAAACAGTGAATACATGGTCGGTTTTACAAAGAAATAAAAGAGAAAATATTGTTAAGTTTTTGACACACAAAAAACTTAACAATTATACAAAGAGAGAAAAAAAACACTAAGTGTATTATGGCACACACCAACATCTTTGCGGCTAGGTCAAGTGATACTTTATATAGGGGAGAAAAGACATCACATGACAACCCAATAGATGTTGACACATGAAGGTTGTCAACTATCTATTGGTGTGTAAGACTGGTCTTCAGACATCTCTGTTTGCCATCTTGTTTCTTTCCCAAAACGGCATGAAACAGAAACACCTTAGTACCAAAATGGTACAAGGTCACATGTCTTCATCTTGATCTATCAACACGTGTCCTTGGGGACCAGCCTTCTTATCTTCAATTTCCCGCCCATATTTGACTTACAAGACATGGCGGTGAGTCATTGAACTTATCCTTTAACTCGAAGATAATGATCGCTGAGAGCTCGCTGAAGAAGCCTCTCGCTGAGTCTTTCAGCGAATACTTGACTCAGCAAGTCTTCAGCGAATCCATGACTCAACAGAGTTGAAAGATAGTCTTACTTTTGGCCAAGGAAGTGGTGGTAGGGATGATACTACACTAGCAGCAATTCCTAGACTCAAAAGTATTACAACGCATAAAATGCCAAACCTGCAGACATTGGATATCCAAACATGTCCCCGATTGGTAGATATATTCACATTTTCCACACTTGAAAGCCTCAGGCTACTCGAAGTGTTGCGCATAATAGGTTGCAAGGAACTGAAAGTGATTGTGAGGGAAGAACAAGGAGAGCAAACAACAACGTATAAGGTGTAATTGTTAAAGTTATGTATAGTTTTAACCTGCTTATAATGTCTAGGGACTAAACTTGTACGTTTAGAACTTATTATGCAGGTATGAAAGTTTGGACTCAAAGTGACAAGAAGACAAAGTAGAAGGTTCAGATTGTATTAGAGTCAAAGTGCTGGAGTAGAAAAGAAAAGATTTTAGATGCAGAAAAATAAAGTACAGAAAGAAAGATAATCTTGCAAACGCTTTTTCAGATCAGTTTCAGTGTATCGAAACACTGCTCTGATACCAACTGAAAAGTCCCAAGTTTGCAACGATTAAGTAATTAACAACTAATGTAAATTACACTAAGAACATAAGATAAAGTAAAGATGTTTAATTATAAGTAACATAGATTAAACAGTGAATACATGGTCGGTTTTACAAAGAAATAAAAGAGAAAAATATTGTTAAGTTTTTGACACACTAAAAACTTAACAATTATACAAAGAGAGAAAAACACACTAAGTGTAATATGGCACACACCAACAGTTTTGCGGCTAGGTCAAGTGATGCTTTATATAGGGGAGAAAATACATCACATGACAACCCAATAGATGTTGACACATGAAGGTTGTCAACTATCTATTGGTGTGTAAGACTGGTCTTCAGACATCTCTGTTTGCCATCTTGTTTCTTTCCCAAAACGGCATGAAAGAGAAACACCTTAGTACCAAAATGGTACAAGGTCACATGTCTTCATCTTGATCTATCAACACGTGTCCTTGGGGACCAGCCTTCTTATCTTCAATTTCCCGCCCATATTTGACTTACAAGACATGGCGGTGAGTCATTGAACTTATCCTTTAACTCGAAGATAATGATCGCTGAGAGCTCGCTGAAGAAGCCTCTCGCTGAGTCTTTCAGCGAATACTTGACTCAGCAAGTCTTCAGCGAATCCATGACTCAACAGAGTTGAAAGATAGTCTTACTTTTGGCCAAGGAAGTGGTGGTAGGGATGATACTACACTAGCAGCAATTCCTAGACTCAAAAGTATTACAACGCATAAAATGCCAAACCTGCAGACATTGGATATCCAAACATGTCCCCGATTGGTAGATATATTCACATTTTCCACACTTGAAAGCCTCAGGCTACTCGAAGTGTTGCGCATAATAGGTTGCGAGGAACTGAAAGTGATTGTGAGGGAAGAACAAGGAGAGCAAACAACAACGATGTTATTGTTAAATTTATGTATAGTTTTAACCTGCTTATAATGTCTAGGGACTAAACTTGTACGTTTAGAACTTATTATGCAGGTATGAAAGTTTGGACTCAAAGTGACAAGAAGACAAAGTAGAAGGTTCAGATTGTATTAGAGTCAAAATGCTGGAGTATATAAAGAAGACTTAACCCGTTTTAGGGTTAACACAAAAAAAACAAAAACGTTCATTCATAAAACTCCTGCTGTTCTTTTTCTCTCTCGATCGATATATATCAATATTCATAATAATTGTAATAGAACATTCAATAATTAGTTGGATGATCATCACTTGATTAGCAGGTGATGATATTGATTTGTTCTTCTTATTATTTCTAAGTATTGTTGTTGATTGATTCGAATGATCTAATTGAAATTAGATCTGATTAAGTTGTTCTTGAGAGAATAATAAAATTTGTTCATGGTATCAGAGACAGGTTACGAGAATCGTAATCGTGTTTAATCGAATTAAAAATTAAAATAAAAACTCTAATAATAATTTTTAGGGTTTCTTCAATCTGTTTGGGTTTTTTTGTTTGATCTGGATTTGTGAACGGCGTATGATTATCCAATCACCGTTTAATTATCTAGATCCAATTATTTTCTGAAAACCCTAATTTTTTGAGAAAAATTAGGGTTAGGGTTTCGGATCGAGTTCTTTCTTGTGAAGATTATGTTAGGTTTATTTGAGAATAAACCTAATCTCCTGGTTATTCCCGCTGCAGATTTTCAGTATTGTTCAGATCCTGCTAATTATTGACTAAGTGAATCAATAATTAGTAGGGTTCCATCTTCTATTCATCATAAAGCGCTGTTTGCACTTTCTTTCCCTATCTCTTATATTTTTTTATATAAATAAAATTTTTCGTTTTATTATCTTATTCTCATTCAAAACAATTGTGTTAAACTTGACCTACCTCCGTGAGAGGCAAGGAATCCTGTCCCTGGCACTTTTGGGAGATAAGATTTATTTTCAAATATATATATTTTTTTTTCTTCTTGTGTTTATTGTGATTAATTGAGATTAATTGTTGACTGTTTGTTAATTGTTTATTGCATTATTTGCTAATATGGATGATGATAATCTTAGAAATTATGGTTCTGGTTATGAGTCTGATGATTCTGTTTTAAGTGACAATGTGACTAGAATAAGTAAGCTTGATGTGAGTCATCCTTTACATTTGCATCCTAATGATTCTGCTTCCTTGACTGTTGTTTCTATTAAGCTTAAAGGTACTGAAAATTATTCTGTGTGGTCTTGTGCTATGTTACTTGCTCTTGAAGGTAAAAATAAGACTGGATTTATTGATGGTACTTGTAGAAGGTCAAGAACTGATGAGGTCTTAGGGAAACAATGGGACAGGGTAAATGCTGTTGTGTTAGGATGGATTCTTAATTCTATTTCTGAAGAATTATTTCTTGGTCAAATATTTTCAAAAAGGGCTTCACATGTCTGGGAAGAATTAAAAGAAACTTATGACAAAGTTGATGGGTCTGTTACTTTTAATCTACATCATAAAATCAATTCTTTGTCTCAAAATGGTGCCTATTGCTGATTATTATCATAAGTTGAATGCTCTATGGAAACAATTTGATGCTCTTGTTAAACTGCCTAGATGTACTTGTCATGCTGCTGAAGATTTTAAGAAACATAATCAATTAATAAAGTTAATGCAGTTTTTAATGGGACTTGATGATTCTTATATGCAAATTAGAAGTAATATTTTAACTAAGGAACCTTTACCTGATGTAAGAAGTGCTTATGCTATTATTTCTAGTGAAGAATCACATAGGTTAATTGCTTCTGGTAATAACTCTGGTGTGTCTCATAAATCTGCTACTTCTGCATTTGCTTCTAATGTGCCTGCTAAGTCTAATTTTCAAAGGTTTCAGTCTCAAAATTCAAAGCCTGCATCTAACTATAATCAGTATGATAAGAAAAGTACTAATGCTGGCAGTTCTGTTGTTTGTGATCATTGTGGTTTTAATGGGCATACTATTGATAAATGTTTTAAAATCATTGGTTATCCTGCTAATTTTGGAAAAAAGAAGTTTAATCAAAATTTTAAAGGAAAAAGTATTTCTAGTAATAATTCTGTTGAGAAGCATGCTTCTGGTTTACCTTCTTCTTCTAGTTCTGGTTTTACAGATGAACAGTTTGCTACTTTGGTTTCTTTGATCAAAGAAAATTCTGAAAATGGAAAGTGTGTACAAGCCAATATGGCAGGTACTATTTTGAATAAAAGTAAAATTTTTAACCTAAATTTCAGAAGGTTTTTTTGTTCAAATAGTAAAATACATGCAAAACTTGTCATAAAAAGGCTTATTTGTGATTCTGGTGCAAACCAACATATGACTCATTCAGAAAAATTTCTTATTAATGTTATTGATATATCTCATTTGAAAATTAAAGTTACTCATCCCAATGGAACTGAAACATATATTACTAAAATTGGAGATATGGTGTTAACTGATAGAATAACTTTGTATGATGTTTTGGTTGTTCCTGAATACTGTGTGAGTCTTATGTCAATACATAAAATTGCTAGAGATAGTAAATTGATTGTGGCCTTTGATGAGATAAACTGTTATTTTTTATCCCAGGACTTGAGGGCAGGGAAGGTCTTGGGGATTGGTAAACAGTATGATGGGCTTTATTACTTTGATGATAACAAAGGTAATAGGATTAAAACTTGTATGTCTAATTCTAAATGCTATTTGTCTAGGTATACTTGGCATTGTAGACTTGGTCACCCTGCTGACCAAGCTTTAGATGTTTTAAAAAATGATTTATCTTTAAATAAAAGTGAAGCTACTTCTGTTTGTGAAACTTGTCAAAAGGCTAAACATGTTAGAAAACCTTTTCCTCTTAGTGATCATAAAACTACTGGTTTAGGAGATCTAATACATTTAGATGTTTGGGGTCCTTACAAAGTAACTAGTAGAGATGGTTTTAAATATTTTCTTACCATTGTTGATGATTACTCAAGAGCTGTTTGGGTATACTTACTGAAAAATAAAAGTGAAGTGTTTGATTCTGTTGTTATCTTTTATAATTTGATTAATACTCAATTTGATAGAAAGATAAAGATTTTGAGAAGTGATAATGGAGGAGAATTTGTTAATAAACAGTTTCAAAATTTTTGTGAAAAACAAGGAATCTTGCATCAAACATCTTTGAGTTACACTCCACAACAAAATGGAGTGGCTGAGAGAAAGCATAGACATCTTCTTAATGTTGCTAGATCCCTTCTTTTCCAAGGGGGGATTCCTTTAAATATGTGGACTGAATGTGTTCTAACTGCTACTTATTTGATTAACAGATTGCCATCTTCTGTCTTGAATGGGAAGTCACCTTTTGAATTGATTTTTAAAAAATCTCCTTCTTTATTTCATTTAAGGGTGTTTGGTTGTCTTGCTTATGCTAAAATCTTAAATATTCATGATAAATTTGCTAGTAAGTCTGAAAAGTGTGTGTTACTTGGTTATGCTAGTACTCAAAAAGGTTATAAACTTTTTAGTCTTGAAAATAAACAAATTGTTTATTCTAGAGATGTAAAATTTTTTGAAGATATATTTCCTTTCAAACAAAAAGTTTGTGAAAATAATGAACATTGTTTTGAAAAACATATTAATCATGAAAACTTTTTTAACAAGTATGATCTTGATAACCACCCTGATGATCCCTATGATGATGAAGGAGATGATAATGAACCTAGTAAGGATGGCATATCATCCTCTCATTCTGGAAGTACATCAGGATCATCCAGTAATGGTGGGGATTCACCTCCACACTATAATGATGATCCAGTTTTGTCTACCAATGAGACTGGATGTAATGCAACCACTGAGGAAACAAATAATTCTGAGGGTGAACAATTTCCTCAAACTAATGAGGATACTAATGTTTTAGGTCAGAATTATGTTTTTAATCCTAGAAGATCTGAAAGAACTTCTAATTTTCCTAAGAAATATCATGATTATGTTGTTGGTAATTCTGTGTCAGATAAGGTTGTTAAATATGGTATTGAAAAGTATGTTAGTTATTCAAATATGACTTCTGAATATAAGTGTTTTGCTGCTTTGTTAAGTAAAAATGTAGAACCCAAAACCTTTTTTGAAGCATCTAAACAACAATGTTGGAATGATGCTATGAATTCTGAGATGGAAGCTTTATATAGAAATAAAACTTGGGATCTTGTTGATTTACCTCATAACAGACAGCCTATAGGATGTAAATGGGTATATAAAATAAAGTACAAATCTAATGGAGAGATAGAAAGATATAAGGCTAGATTAGTAGCTAAAGGTTATAATCAAAAAGAGGGTGTTGATTATGAGGAGACTTTCTCTCCAGTTGTGAAAATTGTAACTGTAAGATGTTTAATTACACTTGCTGTTCAAAATGATTGGCCTCTTTTTCAATTAGATATTAATAATGCCTTCTTGTATGGAGATTTAGTTGAAGATGTATATATGTCACTTCCTCCTGGGTATTTTTCTCATTCTGACAAGAGAGTTTGTAAATTAAATAAGTCTCTTTATGGTTTAAAACAGGCTCCTAGACAATGGAATGCAAAATTAACAAGTGCCTTGTTAGAAAATAAGTTTGTACAAAGTATAAGTGATTATTCACTTTATACTAAATCTGTTGACAATGTGTTCATTGCTATTCTTGTTTATGTGGATGATATAATCATCACTGGAAATAATCTTAAAGAAATTGAGAAGTTTAAAGACTTCTTAAAAACTAAGTTCTTAATTAAAGACTTAGGAAGATTGAAGTATTTTTTAGGGATTGAGATTCTTGATACTTCAAATGGTGTTGTTCTTACTCAAAGAAAATATTGTATGGATTTGGTTTCTGAGTTTGGTCTTCTTGCTAGTAAACCTGTTAATACACCAATGCAACCTAATGTTGCATTAACCAGTTCTCCTTCTGATAAAGATCCTTTGTTAACAAATATTACTGAGTACCAGAAACTGATTGGCAAATTGATTTATTTGACTACTACAAGGCCTGACATTTCATATACAGTGCACTGTTTAAGTCAGTTTATGCACTCTCCTCTTAGATCACACTTGCAGACTGCTATGAAACTTTTAAGGTATCTTAATCTCTAAATCTTCTTCTTTTACTCTTGAGGCTTATTGTGATGCAGACTGGGCAAGGTGTGTTGTAAGTAGAAAGTGTGTTTCAGGTTATTGTGTTGTCTTTTGTGGTTCATTAGTTTCTTGGAAAAGTAAGAAACAAAACACCATATCAAAATCATCTGCAGAAGCTGAATATAGGTCTTTAGCTTCTGTTACTTCTGAAGTTATTTGGATTCAAAAGATTTTGAAAGATCTAGGTTGTAATGTACCTGGTCCTGTTAATGTGTTTTGTGACAGTGATGCTGCAATTAAAATTGCAGCTAATCCAGTGTTTCATGAAAGAACTAAACACTTGGAAATTGATTTGCACTTTGTTAGAGAGAAAATTTTAAAAGGTGTCATTTGTACACAAAAGATAGGATCTGCAAATCAAGTTGCAGATATCCTAACCAAGGCACTGGATACAAAACAACATAATTTTTTATGTTCAAAATTGAAACTTATAAACCTTTTCCAGGTTAAAACTAAAGGGGGGTGTTAAATTTATGTATAGTTTTAACCTGCTTATAATGTCTAGGGACTAAACTTGTACGTTTAGAACTTATTATGCAGGTATGAAAGTTTGGACTCAAAGTGACAAGAAGACAAAGTAGAAGGTTCAGATTGTATTAGAGTCAAAATGCTGGAGTATATAAAGAAGACTTAACCCGTTTTAGGGTTAACACAAAAAAAACAAAAACGTTCATTCATAAAACTCCTGCTGTTCTTTTTCTCTCTCGATCGATATATATCAATATTCATAATAATTGTAATAGAACATTCAATAATTAGTTGGATGATCATCACTTGATTAGCAGGTGATGATATTGATTTGTTCTTCTTATTATTTCTAAGTATTGTTGTTGATTGATTCGAATGATCTAATTGAAATTAGATCTGATTAAGTTGTTCTTGAGAGAATAATAAAATTTGTTCAGTAATGTTTCCTTGTCTAAAAGCAATAATTCTAGCCGATCTACCAAACCTTAAAGGTTTCTTCTTCGGGATGAATGAGTTCCAATTGCCGTTATTGGGTTACATGAATATCAGCAAATGTCCCGAAATGATGGTGCTGACATCCGGTCCATTAAGAGCTCCGGAGCTCGAGTACATATACATAAATAATGGCAGATATAGTACTCCTGAATGTTGTAGTTTTTTTAGGACGGCCACTTTACATCAGGTACATCTTCATCTTTTATTTTTGAATTTCTAATTCTGAGAAGAGACCATCCGTATATGCTCAAAATAGAGAAGACTTGTACCTCTGATATATATAGAGATGAGCTCACTTGTACCTCTAATATATATAGATATATATGTCTTGTGTTTTCACTCTTCTTTTTGGCTATGCAGAACCCATCCCAAAGTTCAGAAAACGCAAACTCACCGACTACTATTCAAGAAGAGTTTCTTTCATATTCTCAATGTTTGATCGATAAGTACCTGGAGTGTGACCAGGAATGTCAAGTAATTTTCTCATACGATGAGCTGCTACGATTACAAAATCTTGAAGAGTTGAATGCAAGATACTGTGGATCAGTACTAGAGGTATTTGCTATTGGAACAGGAGTAAGACCTTCTGATTCATCAAAAACTGTTGTAAAGCTTCCGAAGCTAAATGATGTGAACCTAGAGAATCTAAGGAATCTGAAGCGTATATGGAAGAGTAATGGTCGGACAATATTGGAGTTTCCAAACCTAACAAAACTGTCTATTTATTCTTGCAACCGGTTAGAACATGTTTTTACATGTTCGATGGTTGGTAGCCTATTGCAACTCAAAGAGCTAAGTATAAGTTCATGTCCGGAGATGGAAGTAATCGTCAAGGAAGACCGAGAAGAAGAAGAAGAAGGTGATGGTCACAAAGTGAATGAGCTGATCAGGTTACCTTGTCTAAAGTCTTTATCACTTGGAGATCTTTCAAGTCTCAAGGGATTTTGCTTAGGGAATGTGGATTATTCATTTCCATCACTGGACAGCATGACAATCGTACGATGCAAATCTCTAACGATTTTCACGAAAGGACGTTCACGTGTTCCCAAGTTGAAAGTCGTAAGCGCAAGTTTAGGCGATATTAACCTTGAAGAGGAACAAGACATCAACTCCTTTATAATCACCAAAGCACAAGAGGTAACAAATTAATTACGTACTAGCTACTCTTATTAATTATTAAACGTTGTTTCTATATATTTAGATGTTTTTATTTACCTTTTGCTGGACAATCAAAGTTTTGTTTTTCGAAATAAAGCTACAAGCCTCTAACCATTCTCTTCATTTTCTTGTTTCTTTCAACCTTCGGGGATTTCATTTTTAACGTCATTATTATTAGAATGTGAAATAAATAAGACGTTACGAAGCTTTATATATGTAGGTTATTGCTATCGATTTATCTTCATTCCTTAATCGGTGTTTTGTATATGTGAATGAATATTTGACTTAAATTACAGATGTGGAACCAAGACAACATAATTCTAGCTCGGAGTTCAATTTAAGCCCCGCGGTGTTGCCGAGCTCACGGTTTGGAGCTTTGTAACGGCTACGTCTCCCCAACTGTTTCATGTAATACCATTAGACTTTGATGGTACTGAGTTGTTTGCTTTGACTGAACTGAGTGATATACTTGAATTTCGTTTTGTTTTAAAACTGAGCAACAAGCTAGCATTGTTTGTGATCATTCAGTTTGTGCATTGTCTTTGCACGTGAGTGAAGATTGAAACATATATTTGCTCCGTGTCTTATTTGGTATCTTATATTCTGATACACGTTATAATGGTTTTGGTGTAATATTTGGCATATTAGATAAGTCCAGGGTAATAAAATGTAATATGTTGAAACAGGTCGGTTAGATAGCTGCATAAAGGCATAAATTAAGCCATAAATAGTAGTTGTAATATTTCAATATGGGTTATGAAATCATTTTGTGTGTAATCACATTTCTTTCTCCTCTACAAATTCCAGTGCCGTCTTCGAGAATGTAAAAAAATTTCAAGGCCTGGCTCGAGCATAAAAAGTGGGTCTCTACAAAAGCGAGTCAATAATAAAATATACTCGTAATAATAACATAATATTACGACGGTAAATGTTTTCAACAATAAACCGGATAAGTAAAGCCCCAGTTTGAGACTATAAATTCTTAAGTTTTTTTTTTTTTCATTTTGTTGATTGCCGGATAAATAATCTTTAGTCATACTTAAAAGAAAGTAAAAAGGGTAATTGGATGGAAACCTCCTGATCTCATGTACCATTTGGTACCCACTAATCCCCCAGCTAGGCTAGTGTCCAGGTGATTGTCAACCACTTAATAATCCCCTGATTATCTCAAGTTTGCCTTTGACAAGACTCGAACCAAGACCTCCCCTGGAAAAGTAAAAATTAACATTCATGGAATTATTGAAATATAAATAAAGTGTATGACAAAGATATTCAACCATTCAAACATTAATAAATAAAATCCAAGTAAGGTATAGGTTTCTATAAGTTAATAAATAGTTAGATAATAAACTAAAATTACATAACTTAAATAAAAAAAATAAAAAACTACAATTGCAGGCGTTTCTTTGACAAAATGCAGAAAAAGGTTTTAATTAATTTGTTATATGTTATGAATTGTGAACATGAGTATGTGAGTACGTGGCCTTTCAAAAACAGTAGATAAAAATGTTTCAATAACAGTAGGTATATCGGTTCAAAAGTCTAGAACTTATGGGTCTAAAAAACTATAGGTACAATAGATATTACTAAATTTTTATACAAATTGTGGGCCCTTTTGGAAGAGTGGGCCTGGCTCTTTAGCACCCTTTGAGCCTCCTCATAACCGGCCCTGACAAATTCTCTCTGTAACACTTGGTTTCGGCTTGTAAGATTCATGGAAAGTTAGATATGGCCGAAACTTTGTTATGTTGGTTTATAGAACTTGAACCTGGTAATGCTGCTAACCGGCCATACGGTGTTGAGTATGATCTATGCTGAACATAGTTAATGTAGAAAGTGTTCAGAAGGATATGAAGTTAAAGGGATTGAAAAAGAGTTATGGGTTTAGTTACTGATCAATTTTCATTCAACTAATGTTTCTTTCTATATTAGAGGGGGGGAAAAAACTAGTTAAGTGCAGTTTAGTGGAACAACGACGGGTTTGATACTAAAGACCATTTTCGATGAAAACAACGACGGGTTTGGTACTCCGTTACGTTAAGAAGGATACTAAAGACCATTTTCGATGAAAACAAAGGTTACACATATATATATTACTATATACTGAAATTATTACAATGATAATTAAGCCGGCTTTGATAAAAACAAGTCTTGTAAATTACATGTCTGGTTTCGTTCATATATTAAAAAAATATGGATCCATGTGCAACGTCAATCGACCCTTATATAATTAGAGCTTATTTTCTCTCAAAATCCGCAGTAATTTTATACTTTGAATACGCATATACTCTAAGAAGGTAGATCCGAAGGAAAACACATATACAGGTATTTTAATTTTATGCATTTTTTCCATAATTAGATGTTAGTCTTGTAGTTAGATAAATATATAAAATATTGACAATAAATGTTTAAATTTTTTTTCTATTTATAATGATATTTCCGGTCTACACACTCATTATAAGTTAGGATATAAATTTTTTTAATTTTATCGAGTATATACATGGATAACTAGATTTTAGGCACGTGTCAATACACGGAGCTTACGAACGTTATCAATATTATATGTTAATTTATTATGTTTTAAAATTTAATTTACTATTTTTATAATAAAAATTTGATCTGTATATTAAAACTTTGAGTTTTATACTGAAATATTTATTAAAAATATGTTCATCGAGGTTGTTTACTGTGACATGCTTAGCAATATTTGAATATTATAAAATCATAATTTGTCTATCTGAATGAATTTAGATTGTTTATATATATATACTAGATTATTTCCCGCGTAATACGCGAGATAAATATATTTAACTTTCATAATAACTTAAAGATTATTCTAACATGTACCCACAAGACACATGTTTAAAAAAATTAAATGAACTTAAATTTTCTTTAAATAAAAAATATATTTAATAGTCATTAACGAAATATAAAATTTACCATTTTATGATTAAGATATTCGTATTCTAAGAAATTTTAACTTCATTTAATGCTTCTAAACGTGTGTCTTATATCAAATTCTAGCTAATAAAGAAACATGAATTACATTGACGTAAGTCATTAAATATTACTCCATCCGTCCCATTTTAAATGTCCTACCTTGACTTTTCAAGATTTTTTTTTCAATTTGACCTAAATATTTTGTGTGTTATATAAAACTTGATATAAAATATATGAATGGATTGAGTTTTAAATGTACTTTTCATTGATATAATTTTATCAACAACTATATAATACAATAAAGATATTTACGGTCAAAGTTGAAAGAAAAAAACTTAAAAAATCAAAATATAACATTTAAAATTGGACGGATTGAGTAACTCATATGTGTTAAAGTCATGTTCATAATATAAAAATAACACACAGATAAAAATATATAATCATCATATATATGTTGATTGGATAAAAAATAAAAACACAATAATATAAATAATTTAACATATTAATATGATTTTATGTTATTACTTACTAATTTAAAACAATAATAAAATAGTATATTACATATAATGTGTTTGTAAATCACATCGGAATTAAACATGGATTATAAAGATTATATCCTTTATTTATTTATTTACAAAAGGTAAATTTAAAAATCACTAGAAATTAAAACATGTATACGCATGCATATATTAGGAATATATTTTAATTATGTAAATTTTGCTAAAAGTAAAAGTAATATATAAGAGGGATATATTTTGACTAATTATATAAAGTATAAGTATTAATATTGTCATTGATTAAAGATGAAATAATTAAATTTGATCTAATGGTTATAAATCAAAGATGAAATTCATCTAAGGATTCCTATTTATTTATGAATGAATTTAGTACCCCGAAAATGTATGACATTCAAATGAGGTGTGACAATGGTTCATTATTGATCTTTTAGTATAGTATTGTTTGCCATGATAAAATAATGTAAGTTATTTTTTTTCTACAATTTGTTTTTTCTGAAATCATATCTAATCGAATAGTTTTCATTTAACACTGAATATTCATAAAAACGCAAAAATCGTTATGACTGTTAAATTAGTTTTTTATTAGTAGCTATTATATAAAAATACTAATAAAAATAATAGTTTATGATTAACAACACCTATAATAATTTTTAGTAAAAATTTGATGTCAATTTGGTAACAATATGCTTTGGTAACAATATGTTTATTAAAAGAATAAACAATAAACAAATAAGTATATATATGTAATGTCAAAGGAATACCACAAACAAATTAAAAAGATGTGCTTCTCGGCCTACATTAATTCCAAAAACAAACAATTTTAATTTAATTAAATCAAGTAATTGAATAATAAATGTATTAATTATTATTAAAAAATATATATGTAAGAAGATATATTTTGACTAATTATATAAAGTATAAGTATTAATATTGTCATTGATTAAAGATGAAATAATTAAATTTGATCTAATGGTTATAAATCAAAGATGAATCCATCTAAGGGTTCCTATTTATTTAGGAATGAATTTAGCACACAATATTAAGTTAAAAAGAAACAATGTATATTATTGAGGTACCCTGAAGCTCGGAAATGTATGACATTTAGATGAGGTGTGACAATGGTTCATTATTGATCTTTTAGATAGTATTGTTTGCCATCATAAAATAATGTAAGTTATTTTTTTTCTACAATTTGTTTTTTCTGAAATCATATCTAATCGAATAGTTTTCATTTAACACTGAATATTCATAAAAACGCAAAAATCGTTATGACTGTTAAATTAGTTTTTTATTAGTAGCTATTATATAAAAATACTAATAAAAATAATAGTTTATGATTAACAACACCTATAATAATTTTTAGTAAAAATTTGATGTCAATTTGGTAACAATATGCTTTGGTAACAATATGTTTATTAAAAGAATAAACAATAAACAAATAAGTATATATGTAATGTCAAAGGAATACCACAAACAAATTAAAAAGATGTGCTTCTCGGCCTACATTAATTCCAAAAACAAACAATTTTAATTTAATTAAATCAAGTAATTGAATAATAAATGTATTAATTATTAAAAAATAATATATATGTAATGTCAAAGGAATACCACAAACAAATTAAAAAGATGTGCTTCTCGGCCTACATTAATTCCAAAAACAAACAATTTTAATTTAATTAAATCAAGTAATTGAATAATAAATGTATTAATTATTAAAAAATAATATATATGTAATGTCAAAGGAATACCACAAACAAATTAAAAAGATGTGCTTCTCGGCCTACATTAATTCCAAAAACAAACAATTTTAATTTAATTAAATCAAGTAATTGAATAATAAATGTATTAAATAATAAATAAATAATATATATGTAATGTCAAAGGAATACCACAAACAAATTAAAAAGATGTGCTTCTCGGCCTACATTAATTCCAAAAACAAACAATTTTAATTTAATTAAATCAAGTAATTGAATAATAAATGTATTAATTATTATTAAAAATATATATGTAAGAAGGATATGTTTTGACTAATCATATAAAGTGAAAGTATTAATATTGTCATTTAATAAAGATGAAATAATTAAATTTGATCTAATGGTTATAAATCAAAGATGGAATTCATCCAAAGGTTCCTATTTGTTTAGGAATGAATTAGCACACAATATTAAGTTAAAAAGAAACAATGCTATATTATTGAGGTACCCTGAAGCTCGGAAATGTATGACATTTAGATGAGGTGTGACAATGGTTCATTATTGATCTTTTAGATAGTATTGTTTGCCATCATAAAATAATGTATGTTATTTTTTTCTACAATTTTTTTTTTTTCTGAAATAATATATAATCAAATAGTTTTCATTTAACACTGAATATTCATAAAAACGCAAAAATCGTTATGACTGTTAAATTAGTTTTTTATTAGTAGCTATTATATAAAAATACTAATAAAAATAATAGTTTATGATTAACAACACCTATAATAATTTTTAGTAAAAATTTGATGTCAATTTGGTAACAATATGCTTTGGTAACAATATGTTTATTAAAAGAATAAACAATAAACAAATAAGTATATATGTAATGTCAAAGGAATACCACAAACAAATTAAAAAGATGTGCTTCTCGGCCTACATTAATTCCAAAAACAAACAATTTTAATTTAATTAAATCAAGTAATTGAATAATAAATGTATTAATTATTATTAAAAATATATATGTAAGAAGGATATGTTTTGACTAATCATATAAAGTGAAAGTATTAATATTGTCATTTAATAAAGATGAAATAATTAAATTTGATCTAATGGTTCTAAATCAAAGATGGAATTCATCCAAAGGTTCTTATTTGTTTAGGAATGAATTTAGGACCTTGTTATATATATATTGGTAGATGGCACATGTATTAAAATATTAATAAGAGAGTAATAAAAAATAAATTTTGCTGTTCAAAAAAAAAATGTAGTTGTAGATAGATGGAGAGTAATAAAAGGGTTGTACGAAAATAGTGCTTGGTATAAACTAGATTTTAGGCACGTGTCTAACACACGGGACTTACGACATTATCAATATTAGAGTTAATTTATTATAGTTTAAAATTTAATATATTATTTTGAGTAATAAAAAAATTGATCTATATATCAATTTTATTTATTTTATTGTTACACATGATGTAATACATTCTTATTTGTTTGTTTTATTTGTTTTATTGTTACAAATGGTGTAAAAAATTCATTTTATTTGTTTTATTGTTACACATGGTGTAATACATTCTTATTTTACACTATTAGAAATAATATCTTATCTTTAGATGAAAGATATCTTAAATATTTCAATTAGAATATGACAATGTTATATGTTTTTTCTGTAATGAATTATACTTTTACATGTTTTATTTTTCTTTTATGCGTCATGACAATTACTAAAAAACACTTCAATAAAAAATAATAGTACATTACTCTTAAAATCTTAATATATTTACATTAAATTTTATTTATTTTTAATTAATTAATTTTATGTTTATATGATAAAACATACTATTGGATATATATTAGTTATTATTTAATTGGATATATATTAGTATTATTTTATTGGATATATATTAGCTATTATTTATTATTATATATTAGCTATTATTTTATTATATATATTAGCTATTATTTATTATTATATATTTATATTAAAATTATTAGGTAAAAAGTGTAAATTTGTGATGGAAAACAAAAAAAATGTAAATTAAAGTCAAAATTGAAAACAAAAGTTAACATTAAGAAACCAAGAATTGTGATTGGTCCATAAGTTATTAGAGCAACTGTGATTTAGTATAATAAAAGAAAAAATCATGAAGCACAAAATTGTTTGACGGTGATTATGATGAGAAGTATGTGGCTAAAAATGTTCAAAAGTAAATCCTTGGGGAAAAAAAAGGAAGTTGTCGTACAATTAAAGTAGGGCCAAAAACATTTTTTTATATTTGGTACATAATTATCTATATCTATACTCATGTATGAAATATATATTGACGACTTTTATTTATGAATTCTAACACTTTTTAACTTTTAAGTTAATATAACACAAGATACATTTAGTAAAAACAACACATAATATTAAAATTAACACAAAATACAAGGAATTATTAAAAGCTATCACAATTGTTTATAAATCAAAACGTGTTATTTAACACAATCTACTATAAATTATATGTTGTTGGCGCATTACGCATAGAGTATGTTGGTATTTTGGATATGTCAAACGTATTATTGTTATTTGGTAAGCAAAAAAAGCAATTATTCAATCTACATTTAAACAATTTAATCAGGACGAAAAGAGTATTTAAAACGGTAAATTACACTTTTGGTCCCTGAACTTGTCATGTTTTTCACTAAACTTAAAAAATTGCAAATTTTATACTAAACTTGTCACTTTTTTTCACTTTTGGTCACTACGTCAACTTCGTTAGTATTTCTCCGTTAATTTGCCTATATTCGTTAGTTTTTTTTTTCACTTTTCGTCCTTTCCATTATTTTATAATTAAAATTGATAATCAGCCAAACTTCAGGGATAAAAAGTATAATTTACCTAAATTTTTTAATATAAATGGTTCATTCATCTCATTTTACATGTTACATTTTGATTTCTTCTTAGTATTTTTACTTTTAATTTTGACCGTAAAATTTTTTATTTGTATTTGTATAGTAGTTGGTGCAAATTATATCAATGAAAATTACATTTAAAACTCAATCTATTTATATGTTTTATTACAAATTTATATAACACAAACAAAAATATTTACGGTTAAATCATAAGGCGTTATCGATTATTCAGAGAAAAAAAAAACTTAGAACACGTTACTCCGAATAACCGTTATAATATCTGATTTTTATTTTAGTTTATCAATAGTTATAAAAATGAATTAAGAAAAACTATATAAATTTATATAACACAAACAAAAATATTAACGGTTAAATTAGACATAAGAAGACTCAAAAATTTAGGTAAATTACACCTTTTATCCCTGAAGTTTGGCTGATTATCAATTTTAATAATAGAATAACGGAAAGGACGAAAAGTGAAACAAAAACTAATGAACATGGGCAAGTTAATGGAGAAATACTAACGAAGTTGACGCAGTGACCAAAAGTGAAAAAAAGTGGCAAGTTTAGTATAGAATTTGTAATTTTTAAGTTTAGTGACTAAAAGTGAAAAACGTGACAAGTTCATATACCAAAAGTTTAATTTGCCCTATTTAAAATGGTTTAATAATTAGAATTTCAACTTATCTTATTATAGTATATGGTTGCACTATAATTTTTTTTAATTAATAAATATTCTCTACATAATAGTACATTGTTAAAAGTAAATCTGTCTTTTCCATTCTGAAATTATATTTGTTTTTTAAGTTTAGTGACTAAAAGTGAAAAACGTGACAAGTTCATATACCAAAAGTTTAATTTGCCCTATTTAAAATGGTTTAATAATTAGAATTTCAACTTATCTTATTATAGTATATGGTTGCACTATAATTTTTTTTAATTAATAAATATTCTCTACATAATAGTACATTGTTAAAAGTAAATCTGTCTTTTCCATTCTGAAATTATATTTGTTTTTCTCTCATTCACCCATGACCCATGTAACGAAAAAAATACCCGTGCATTGCTCGAGTTACACTTGATTACCAAGTACATTTATTCTTGTGTAGTTACGTATGTAGTTGAGTCTTACCACCAATAATTAAACTAAGACTAAGTCTTAATCAACTTACCCTTATCAATCACCCATGTATCGTACCCATTATTGAATCATACTTTACCCGAATCCATCAAAATTATCCAACAATATGTTCATTTTCATCATGATCTTCCGTATATATATATTTTGAATTCCACATCTGGGTTATAATATTCCTGAAGTTATTAAAGTTCAAAGTTAACATGCAGCACATTAATGTATGCTTTTTAACCGAGTTATGTAGTTAACTTGCAAGTTGCAACACATGAATATATCTATTCCAACAAAAAAAAATAAAAATTAACTCCAGTTATTAATTAAAGAAACTAAATAATTCTATATGTAAAAGTATTCCATAAAGATCACTACTCGATCCATATTTGATATCTTAACTCTATCATATCCTATTTCACATTCATAACTCGGTTACGGTCCAAGTCTCTAAACCGGAAAACCGATCAAAACATGAACAATATTGATTAGATATCAAACAAATAGGCATAAAAATATCAGTAAGGCAAGATGATCATCAAGGAGTTAATTAGTACCAAAAATATAGTAGTGAACACAATTGATCTGGAAATAGATGATGAACACGAAGTTGAAGCTGGAGTCGACGTTGAAGTCGTTGTATTTGATGACACCGATGGTGATGATGAACCAGAAGAAGAAGCCCCGACTTTAGTGATCTTCACTTTCATACCCTGATCACAATGTCCATTTGCACCACAAGCAAAGTATCGAATCCTCGTTTTAGTCAACTTCATTAGCTGTAGCTATCCGTGATAGAATTTGTAGAGCAGATTCCACCATCACATATTCACACGTCTTGTATTCCTTCTCACTGCCTAGCTATGCAATACTATGCATTGGACTATACCTGAACACTACATACCCAAAAATCAACAAACAAATTAAATGACCATCAATTAAAAAATCGCTATAAAAACAACTTGCTTTCAAAGTGATCAAGTTAGGTTAGCTTACTTTTTTCTGAAAGGTGTGAATTACTCGCTGCGGAGGAGGTTAGCTTACCTAGTGTGTTCCCAACCTTGAACGTTTGACCTGAAGCCCAAGTGTCAAAATCTATCAATTCTTCCCACACTCGGAAGATATGCAAATCACATATCCTCTTGAGTTTCTTAGTGTTACAACAAAATTAAAACTATCATCTATCCAATTATATAATAAAACTTTTGCTGAAAAATTGGGATTTAGTTAAATAGTTATATTATAAATAACTGGTAGAGATTTAGTCCAATGTTGACCGAGTATTTTGGAGTCCACGTTTAGGTTGCTGAAAATAAGGAACGCTTCTTGTTTTATGTTTGTTTATACTCAAGCTTTTAAACCCACGTTTAAATTATCCCTTTAACAACCACTCCGTTTTAAGTGGAGTAATTAACACGGATGAGATTAAAAGAGAATTCAATTGAATGATTCAGATTAAATACCAATAACACTTAAATACCAATAACACTAACCGGCAGCAATATGTATATTTAATATCGTCATCAAATCTGCTAATCAACATAACAACAAATCGACCAGCCCGCATAACAACATTGGTGTAACCAATATAAATAATTAATATATATATATAACAATTCACCTGGCGCGTGTCTACAGTACCGGCGCGTAGCTACAGTAACCTTGCTGACGTCAGCAATTTTGTCTTTTTCTATTTTTTTTTTTAAGTGTACTTTTAAAGTTTCTTATTTTTTTACCACTTAACTTTTAGGTTTTTTAATTTTAGTCTAACATTTTTTTTATACAAACTTAAGTAACAAAGTTTTTAATTTTTACCAATTGAATTTTGGGTTTTTAACTTTAACTTTAATCATCAAATCTTTATTTTTTACTTTTTATCTCTTATTATAAGGTTTCTAACTTTTACCATCGAACTCTCGGTTTTTTCAACTTTATCTATCCATTACTTTCTACTTCTTATAGTAAACTTTAAGTGTCCAAACTTTTGGGTAATGCTAGATGTATGTTTGCATGATGCGGCGGCGATATGTCTCCCGTGGCAACGCCCGGGTTAAAATTCTTGTTAATAATATAACAAATCACCTAATGGCGGTTGTGAGTGGTGGCACTGTAGCTAAGCCACGACTTAGCTACAGTAAGCCGTTTTCACGGCTCGGCTTGCACAGTGACAATTTGGTGGCTCGGCTTGCCTCGGTACTGTGACTCGGTACTGTAGCATTTTTTTTTTAAGTTTCTTATTTTTTTACCACTTAACTTTTAGTTTTTTTTTTTTTTAAAGTTCTTATTTTTTTACCACTTAACTTTTAGGTTTTTAACTTTAATCATCAAATCTTTATTTTTTACTTTTTATCTCTTATTATAAGGTTTCTAACTTTTACCATCGAACTCTCGGTTTTTTCAACTTTATATATCCATTACTTTCTACTTCTTATAGTAAACTTTAAGTGTCCAAACTTTTGGGTAATGCTAGATGTATGTTTGCATGATGCGGCGGCGATATGTCTCCCGTGGCAACGCCCAAAGTTTTTACTTTTTACCAATTGACTTTTGGGTTTTTAACTTTAATCATCAAATCTTTATTTTTTACTTTTTTATCTCTTATTATAAGGTTTCTAACTTTTACCATCGAACTCTCGGTTTTTTCAACTTTATATATCCATTACTTTCTACTTCTTATAGTAAACTTTAAGTGTCCAAACTTTTGGGTAATGCTAGATGTATGTTTGCATGATGCGGCGGCGATATGTCTCCCGTGGCAACGCCCGGGTTAAAATTCTTGTTATATATATAACAATTGTTGAAGGCTTAGGAATAGTAACATGCTGATGTGAGCATGACATCAACAATTTTTTTTTTTTTTTTTTTTACTTTTTTTTTCTTTAATTTTTTTTCTTTTTTTGTTACTAATGTTTTTTTCTTCCTTTAATGAGCTCTTTTAAGTGAGAAAAAATTATATTTTTCACCTCCGTCAATAACGAGGTAATCACCGACGAACGAACATATATAATAGTATATTGTATTGTTTCTGCTATAACAAAATGATCAGTTTTTAAACCTTTTTCTATATGTCTAAAAGACGCTTTATTTTTTATATTCACTTTTTTTTTAATTGTTTAGTTTAAACGGTTCTAACAGCCATGTAATCACCGACCAACGAAATGTATGTATCACCACCTTATACACAATACACGTTTTACGTATCGTTAAAATACTTGTTAATTAATATAATCACATAAAGCTATAAACTTTATTATTTATTTTAAGTTTTTAACCAAATAATCAAAAACCCACCTCAAAAACAAGGCTATGCTACTGTGGCGTCAGTGAACCGAATTCTGATCCCGAGCCGCCCGGTTCACTTTCTCCTTTGCCGCCGCCGGTTTTAAGCTCTGCAGCGCCGGAATCTCATTCTTTTCCGCCATGACCCCCCGCCGCGGAATTATCATAACTAAATGAGTCGAAAATTCCATGTTTAAATTTCTAATAATATAAATCTTGGATGATGATGATGACGTTTTTGGTGATGAAGAACAGTTACTTTTTCGGATCTTGTTGTAACCCGGGATTAACCCGTATACGACCCGGTTAGTTTGTCTTTTCATTACACACTATTGTTGTTGTTAGATCAAATCATAGGCTATCTTTATCTATCACTAAGACATCAGTTGGAATTTTGAAGTTTTGAATTTTGGGAATTTTTTTTATGACATTTTGAAGTGATTTGTAAGTAACCCAAGCCGAGGCTCGAATATCACGGAAAAATCACATAGCACCAGGTGGAATTACAATACAACAACTAAATGCAAATAAGATTCGGTGAATCCAAACATAACGAAACAAGTAACAAAATACAACAGGAGCAAATAGCCATCAAAGTTTACATAATAACATCCAAAGATGGCAAACGATCCTAAGAATAATGCAAAAGGCAGGCCAATGAATCCTTGATCCATGAAGTCCATAATCCGGGTTTACAGCAAGCAAAGCAACTAAACACCACGCCCTGGGAGAACCTGATTACCTGAAAAGTGTACTAAGCATAGTCAACACAAGGTTGGTGAGTTCGTTAAGGTCAAGTCCATAAACCCTAAACGCCTTTACAACTTAAACGAGTAAGAACAAGACGCATTCGACTCGACCTTTTTAGAAATGAAAAGATTCATACAAAAAGAGTGTTACTACAAGAAAATAGACTCTCTTATGATTCCAACGATAGGTCATACGACTTGTTTGGGGTTACGGATTAGAAGTTATTAACATTTGAAAATTGACACGCATTTAATCACAGTAACTAGCCACTGCGTCGCAGTGAGCCAGGACTAAGCTCACTGCGCCGCAGTGGCTAAACTGAACCAGGACCAGTACTAAGGCACTGCGCAGTGAGCCTTTGCCAAGCTCACTGCGCCGCAGTGAGCTAACCCCCAAACTGACCAGTCCCTAGCCACTGCGCCGCAGTGGGCTAGGCCTAAGCCACTGCGCCGCAGTGGCCCAGTTCTGGCCAGAACACAGCACCAGCAGCAAGACACAAAACCAAAACCCTAAAACACGACCCAAACCAACCCAAATCGATTTGTAAAGCCTTATAACTTAATTTGAAGCATAAATAAACACCACTAACCATAACTAAACATAACCCAATCCACAAACTTGACCCAAAACATCAAAATCATACTCAAATCTTCAAACCCTAATTTAAACCTAATTTTCCATTTTTACCATTTTTAAATCTTGGAATCCCATAAAAACGACTAGAAACATAAGTACAAGCATAAATAGAAGCAAATGGGATGAATTTAACTTACCAAAACGTCTTCTTGAGCTCAAACCCAAATTTGACCTAATTGGGTAAAAAGGATGCTAGAACTTGGTTTGATTCTTTGATAAGACGAAAGTGAGGTGAAAGTGACTATGATTTCTAGTGTTATAATCGATCCACTACTAGTTGATGTAAGGAATGGTGGAGAAGATTGAAATGGGTCTTGCTTTGCTTTGAGAGAAAGGGAGAAAGAGATAGATAGATAAGAAAATGAGAGGGGGAAAAGAGATAAGGGGGAGAAATGGGTCTTGGGGGGGGCTGGTGGGTCATGGACTACCCACGGGCCGACCCGTTTCCCCTCTCAAGTCACAATACAATTAATTACACATTTAAATACCGACTACACATACAATGACCCGACCAAAAACATTGTCATTTAATTCACCAAACGACCCACTTATTTCATTAAACAAGATTGTTAGTCAAATTACACATAAGTCAACGGGTCAAAATTCACGGATGTTACATTATTCCCCCGTTGAAAGAATTTCGTCCCGAAATTCAACAAAACCCTAATTATCAAATAAATGCGGATACTTAGTCTTCATATGGTCTTCTCTCTCCCAAGTGAACTCGGCTCCACGTCTAGCGCTCCATCTTACCTTCACAATGGTGTAGCGCTTCTTCTTGAGTTTCCTTTCTTCGGTCCAAAATCTCTACCGGCTCTTCAACAAAGTTCAAATTCGAATCAACCCTAATTTCGTCCATAGGAACATGATGTGTAGGATCCGCCAAACACTTGCGCAAATTACAAATATGAAACACATCATGCACACCGCTAAGCTCTTGAGGCAATTCTAGCCGATAAGCAACCTTCCCAACCCGTTCAAGAATCTTGAATGGACCAATATACCTTGGTGCAAGTTTTCCCCGCTTCACAAAACGTACGACTCCTTTCCAAGGTGACACTTTCAAAAGTACAAAATCACCAACTTCAAACTCTAACGGTCTCGCCTCACATCGGCATACTTCTTTTGACGTTCACGGGCCAATTGCAACTTCTCCTTAATTCGAGATATTACCTTAGTTGTTTCAATCACAATTTTCGGCCCGATGAGTTGACTCTCTCCAATTTCCGCCCAAGCTAGGGGAGAACGACATATCCTACCATACAATGCTTTAAAGGGCGCCATTTGAATGGTAGCATGGTAGCTATTGTTGTATGAAAATTCTACTAGCGGCAAATGGTCTTCCCAACTCCCACCAAAATCGATTGCACACGCCCTTAACATGTCTTCGAGTGTTTGAATGGTCCTCTCGGTTTGCCCATCCGTTTGAGGGTGAAACGCTGTGCTCATGTCGAGTCGAGTACCCATGGCTTTTTGAAAGGCTTCCCAAAATTTAGATTTAAAACGGGCATCCCTATCCGAAATGATAGAAATCGGCACTCCATGCTTAGATATTACTTCCTTGATGTACAATCGAACCAAAGTGTCAAATTTATCGGTTTCACGAATGGCTAAAAAGTGAGCCGATTTCGTTAACCGATCTACTATCACCCAAATCGTGTCACGGCCGCTTCTCGTCCTCGGTAGTTTAGTGATGAAGTCCATTGAGATATGCTCCCACTTCCATTCGGGCATCACCGGTTGCACCAACAATCCGGGTGGCTTCTTGTGATCGGCTTTGACTTGTAAGCAAGTAAGACACTCACTCACATACCTTGCCACATCACGCTTCATGCCCGGCCACCAATACAATTCTTCAAGTCAAAGTACATCTTATCCGACCCGGGATGGACCGAATAAGGCGATAGGTGAGCTTCATTCATAATAAGTGTTCTTAAGTCGCCGAAAATAGGAACCCAAAGTCTTTCAACCATGTATAGCCCATTATCATTCTTTCGGTCAAATAGCTGTTCCATGCCATCTAGGTTTTCGTTTCCAAAGTTTTCCGGTAGGTGGCTTGAATTTGGGCTTCAATGATCCGATCACGAATATTCGGCCCTACCGTGAGGCTCATAGCTCTAGCCCGTCTTGGTTTCACTCTCTCCTTTCGGCTCAAGGCATCGGCTACTACATTTGCCTTGCCGGGTGATAACGGATGTCACAATCATAATCACTAAATAGTTCTAACCAACGCCTTTGCCTCATGTTCAATTCATTTTGGTTGAAGATGTGCTGGAGACTTTTGTGATCGGTATAAATCACACATTTGGTGCCATAGAGGTAATGCCTCCAACACTTCAAAGCAAACACAACCGCCCCCAATTCCAAATCATGTGTCGGGTAGTTCTTCTCATGCACCTTCAATTGCCGAGAGGCATAAGCGATGACTTTACCCCTTTGCATAAGGACACAACCCAACCCTTGCCCCGAAGAATCACAATAAACCACAAAATCTTCGATCCCATCCGGAAGTGTCAAAATAGGAGCATCACATAGCATATCTTTAAGTGTTTGGAAGGCGTTCTCTTGTCTTTCGCCCCATTCAAAGTTTCTCTCCTTTTGAGTCAAGAGGGTGAGTGGTTGTGCAATACGGGAGAAATTTTCAATAAATCTTCTATAGTAACCCGCCAATCCAAGGAATTGGCGGATCTCGGATGGCGTTTCGGGTCTTCTCCAATTCTTGACCGCTTCAATCTTGCTTGGGTCCACATGAATGCCATCCTTGATCACTACGTGACCAAGGAAGTGGACCTCTTCCAACCAAAACTCACACTTGGAAAATTTCGCATACAATTTCTCCTTCCTTAGTAATTCAAGCACTTCACGCAAGTGCTCAACATGCTCCTCCTTTGTCTTCGAGTATACAAGTATGTCATCAATGAACACAATGACGGACTTGTCTAAGTATGGTTGACACACCCGGTTCATCAAGTCCATGAACACCGCCGGTGCATTAGTCAACCCAAAAGGCAATACGGTGAATTCAAAATGACCATACCTTGTGCGAAAAGCCGTTTTGGGGATGTCATCTTCATGTACCCGGAGTTGATGATAACCCGAGCGAAGATCGATTTTTGAGAAGTGCTTAGCTCCTTGAAGTTGATCAAACAAGTCATCAATTCTTGGGAGAGGATATCGGTTCTTCACGGTGAGCTTGTTCAATTCCCGATAATCAATACACATTCTGAAGGATCCGTCTTTCTTTTTGACGAAGAGAACAGGAGCACCCCAAGGAGATTGACTAGGGCGAATGAAACCCTTCTCTTGGAGTTCCTTGAGTTGAGTTTGTAGCTCCTGCATTTCGGTTAAAGCTAGTCTATATGGAGCTTTTGCTATGGGCGCGGCTTCGGGAATAAGATTGATACGAAAATCAAGTTCACGGGACGGAGGTAACCCCGGTAAGTCGTCCGGAAAAACATCGGGAAAATCACAAACGATAGGGACGGTCTTCAATTCTACCTTTGAGATGGTAGCACTAAAGACTTTAGAAGTTGAAGAATCGGAGATTTCGCCTTGAACCCTAAGAATTTTACCGTTAGTCAAAGGTATTTTAACAACTCTCTCGCCACAATCAATGGTTGCATTTACCGCCGTCAACCAATCCATACCCACTATAATATCAAAACTACCAATGTCAAGGGGTATAAGGTCAATGAAGAAGTCGACATCTTCCAAAGTCAAGACACATTCTCGAAGTATTTGACTAATTCTAGTTAGTGACCCGTTTACCATTTCAATGTCAAGCACATAGTTTAGAGCACACGGATGCACATCAATCAAAGGAACAAAGTTAGAAGACACGAGGCTAAAGTCGGCCCCGGAATCAAATAGAACGGTGGCATAGAGACCATTAAGGAGAAAAGTACCTGCTACAACGTTGGGATCATTGCGGGCTTCATTTGCATTGGCCGCAAAGGCTCGGCCGCGTGGTTGCACTTGGTGGCCTTGTTGTCCCCGGTTTTGGTTAGGCCCGACCATTTGTAGTTGATTGGGATGAACGGCTACTTGAACTTGTTGTCCCACCCATCGAGGACAATTATTCGGTAGTGGTCACGGCTACCACATTCAAAACATTTGCCTCTTCTTTGGTTACCTTGAGGAGGAACGGCCCGAATAGGAGCCGCATTCATTGGGCCGGCTCTTGGAGCTCTACAATTCTTGGATGCGTGCCCAACTTGGTGCAATTATAGCATGCCCCACATGGAGTGGTGGCGGGATGGGGCCTGTTGCACCTCCCACAGAAAGGATGAGGCCCGGTATAAGGCCTCCTAGCCGGTTCTACCGCCGCCATTATTCTACCCCTATTTGCATTCTTGGGGTCAAACCTCCCCACTTTCCTTACTCCGCTCGACTCTCCCACTTCTTTCCTCTTGCTAGATGAGGATTTACTCAAAACGCCACACCTCAATAAATCTTCCGTCACACTCCCGGCTTGGTTGACCGCATTAGCCAAAGAAGTAGGTATGTTGGAGTTTACATAAGATCGGACTTGAGGATTCAAGCCCAATACAAACTTCTGGATGGCCTGTGACTCGGTACCCACCAAGTGAGGAATGAGGGTAGACAACTCTTGAAATCGTCTCACATAGCCCTTGTAATCGGCTCCCTCCATGTTGAGATTTGCAAACTCAATGGTTAAGTTTTGTAGTTCATACGGAGGACAAAACTTTGCTTTTACTTTGTTTTTGAAGTCAATCCACTCCAAATTTTGAGTCCGCCCCAACGTTATTTCTTGGTTCCACCAACTCAAGGCGTCATGCCTAAACATGCCGGATGCATAGGAAATCCGGTCATCATAGGTGCAATGACTCCTTTCAATCACCGCCTCTATCGCCTCAAACCACCTTATACATTCCGTGGGCCCACCTTTCCCGTCAAACTCCGGTGCCCCACAACTTTTAAAATCTTTAAATATGCATCCTTGACGGTATCCACCGTATTGATTATTCATGGGCATCCCAATATTAACTCCCACGGGTCCCTCTTCTTCATCCTCAACGGCATGAGGTTGGGCATTTTCGTTATCCATATTTTCTGGGACTTCATTGTTTTGAGGCCCATTGTTTTGCCCAAGATTTTCCGTGACCTGAGCAATAATGGTTGGCATGATATTGGCGATCGTTTGAGCGATCACCTCAGCCATATTTGGCTCAGGGATTTCACCGCGACCCCTACCACGGCCCCTACCTCCTTGTACTTCCGGTTGAGCTTCCGGTTGAGGTTCTTCCTCTTCAGCCCTATAGTTAGTTCCGACTCTCCTTGGTCTCGCCATTTCTATAAAACAAGTGACACGTTGACCCGAGAGTTAGTCTCAAATGCTCACATGTTAGCCACACAAGTAGTCAATGCTCTCATACCGATATCACATACTCATTTCATGACATTATGCTAAGGCGAAAGTGTTAGCATCATAAGGGATTTTCACATATCGCAACATATCATCAAGTAATCATGCTCATACATCCTGCAGTTAAACAACTAACACGAATGATTCAAAGTATAGTCCGAATTCGATATGCTATTTAGTTATTGACCGGGTATGTATACAAGGTGTACCAACGGCTAACCTTCCACCTAATCAACTTCCATTAAGCATATCGGTTCCTTATTATACTTTAAACCACACGTGCGCAATCCACGATGTCATGGACTTGCTATAATATCGGGTAACCATAAAAGAGTTGATCGGGTTCTTTTAGGGTTGCCACAATATTATACTAAGTTAATGGCATCCTTTCATTTTGCCCTAAATCATCCAATTAGTCCCAACAATTAACAATAACAACCCATAATTAATAACCACATTCATCACAAATCTCCTAACCACTCTGGTAGCTACACACATACCGACCGATCTGCTGCCATCACTCCCCCTAACACCTGCCTCCAATCCATTTCATTTTGCCCTAAATCTCCAACAATTAACAATAACAACCCATAATAACCACATTCATCACATTGAATTCAAGTTATCATACAATAGGTCTTAACTACGAACTCACACGGGGATTCACATAATTCACATTGCACACGAATTTCCTAACCATGCATGCTATATGAAGAGTTTTAACTTAAGCCGTAGTCTAGGTCAAACCGCCTAATTCTCTACGACCACGCATGGGCCACCATTCTGTAACACCCCAAGCCGAGGCTCGGAATATCACGGAAAACACATAGCACCAGGTGGAATTACAATAGAACAATCTAAATGCAAATATAGATTCGGTGAATCCAAACATAACGAAGCAAGTATCAAAATACAACAGGAGCAAATAGCCATCCACGTTTACATAATAACATCCAAAGATGGCAAACGATCCTAAGCATAATGCAAAAGGCAGGCCAATGAATCCTTGATCCATGAAGTCCATAATCCGGGTTTACAGCAAGCAAAGCAACTAAACACCACGCCCTGGGAGAACCTGATTACCTGAAAAGTGTACTAAGCATAGTCAACACAAGGTTGGTTTAGCTCGATTAAGTCAAGCCATAAGCCCCTAAACACATTCACAACTTAAACGAGTATGAACAAGACGCATTTGACTTGACCTTTTTAGAAATGGGAGAAGGTTCATACAAAAAGAGTGTTACTACAAGAAAATAGACTCTCTTATGATTCCAACGATAGGTCATACGACTTGTTTGGGGTTACGGATTAGAAGTTATTAACATTTGAAAATTGACACGCATTTAATCACAGTAACTATCCACTGCGTCGCAGTGAGCCAGGACTAAGCTCACTGCGCCGCAGTGGCTAAACTGAACCAGGACCAGTACTAAGGCACTGCGCCGCAGTGAGCCTTTGCCAAGCTCACTGCGCCGCAGTGAGCTAACCCCAAACTGACCAGTCCCTAGCCACTGCGCCGCAGTGGGCTAGGCCTAAGCCACTGCGCCGCAGTGGCCCAGTTCTGGCCAGAACATCAGCAGCACCAGCAGCTGCAAGAACAATACCAAAACCCTAAAACACGACCCAAACCAACCCAAATCGATTTGTAAAGCCTTATAACTTGATTTGAAGCATAAATAAACACCACTAACCATAACTAAACATAACCCAATCCACAAACTTGACCCAAAACATCAAAATCATACTCAAATCTTCAAACCCTAATTTAAACCTAATTTTCCATTTTTACCATTTTTAAATCTTGGAATCCCATAAAAACGACTAGAAACATAAGTACAAGCATAAATAGAAGCAAATGGGATGAATTTAACTTACCAAAACGTCTTCTTGAGCTCAAACCCAAATTTGACCTAATTGGGTAAAAAGGATGCTAGAACTTGGTTTGATTCTTTGATAAGACGAAAGTAAGGTGAAAGTGACTATGATTTCTATGTTATAATCGATCCAACACTAATTTGAAGCAAGAAATGGTGGAGAAGATTGAAATGGGTCTTGCTTTGCTTTTGAGTGAAAGGGAGAAAGAGATAGATAGATAAGAAAATGAGAGGGGGAAAAGAGATAAGGGGGAGAAATGGGTCTTGGGGGGGCTGGTGGGTCATGGACTACCCACGGGCCGACCCGTTTCCCCTCTCAAGTCACAATACAACTAATTACACGTTTAAATACCGACTACACATACAATGACCCGACCAACACACATTGTCATTTAATTCACCCAACGACCCACTTATTTCATTAAACAAGATTGTTAGTCAAATTTCACATAAAGTCAATGGGTCAAAATTCACGGATGTTACATTTGTAAGTAAAAGAAAGTAGTGTAATTAGAATATGAACAAATGGATGGATGAATAAAGTGATTTTTTGATCAAATCTGCTTCTCATCCAAATCTGATGATGATATATTAGAGAGAAAACATTTAATTGTATTAATAAAAGAAGAATGTTGGCATTCCAGTGATTAAATCCTATTTAAAAACATAAGTTTATGTCAGTAGATATGTTGTGTGTATCGTATGGAAGCATAAATAAATTTAACTAGTCCTGTGTCAATTACTATAGTAAACGAGGCTAACTAATTATTATACACCGCTCAACCAACAGCCTTGTAAATTGTCATTTGGCTATTATATGATGTTATCATTTAATTTCTTATTAATTTCTTCTAAATAAACTAGGCTGCAGAGAAAAGAAAAAAACATTACCGCTTTTGGAATGGAGTTTGCATCTCCATTTATCACTCCTGTTGTTGAATTGTTGTTGGTTCCCGTTAAGAGACACTTGGGTTTCTTATTTTCCTTCACAAAGTACGATAGAGACATGCGTACCAGAATAAGGGAATTGAATTCCACCGCAACTGATATGAAGAAAAGAATGGAAGAAAGTTATGTGAAAAATCTGATGGTACCTGATCATGTTCCAATTTGGTTGGAACAAGCTCAAGCGATCATTAGGGAAGTCGATAGTATTTCAGCGGGTGGAAATGGATATTTGCATATTAAGAGAAGGTACAAAGCTGGCAAACAGTGCTGCAATGTCATCAAGGTTATCGACCGCCTTATGAGAGAAAAGTCAAACATGGAATGGACTAATGAGCAAATGCCTCTTGGTATGGTTAGTTCTGCCACCCCTCAAGTACTGCAAGATGTTACCCAAAACATTTTCAAGTCTAGACAAGTGATATTTCAAAGGGCATTGCAATTGCTTGAACCAGATAATCCGACCCAGATGGTGGCTCTATGTGGTATGGGTGGTATAGGCAAAACTACAATGATGGAAGAACTGAAGAAGGTTGTAGAGAATATGAAACTATTTGATCGGGTTCAAAGGGTCGTTATGGGGAAAAGCACTGATCCAATTACATTTCAAGAAGCTATTGCACAGTATACAGGTGGAAATCTATCAGAATCAACTAGAGAAGCAAGGGCTGATCGTCTCAAGGAAAGATTTTTGGGGATGTCCCAAGATGGCAAGAAAAAGATTTTGATCATATTGGACGATCTTTGGAACATCGTTGACCTCAATGATATTGGACTAGCGAGTCCTTTGCCAAAGGGCTTTAAGTTATTTCTCACATCACGAGATGAAAGGCTTTGCAGTCAGATGGGTGTTGAAACTAGCTCAATTTTGAGAATGGTTGGTTTAGAAGAACCAGAAGCAAAACAATTATTCTGGGAAGCCACGGGACTTTCAGATGGTGATGTTGATCATCAGCTCATTAAGCTAGGAGAAGATATTGTGAAGAGGTGTGGTGGGTTGCCGATGGCCATAAAAACCATTGCCTTGGCTCTTAGAGGTGAGGTAAAGGATGCATGGAGAGTTACACTCATAGGATTACATCGGCATGACCTTCAAGACCTTTACGCTGTTGTATATGACATATTTGAGATAAGCTACAACTATCTCAAAAAAGATGACGATAAGGAAATTTTCCTTCTTAGTGGCTTATATCCCGATGACTTTGATATTCCGTTGGAAGATTTGATGAGGTATGGATGGGGATTGAAGTTATTTCATAAAGTGTATACTTTAGCTGAAGCAAGACAGCGGACTAACACTTCTGTTCACAACCTCATACGTGCAAATTTGTTGGTTGAAAGTGATCTAATAGGATGTGTCAAAATGCATGATCTTGCACGTTCTTTCGTCTTATCGAATATTTCAAAATTCAAGCAAGCTTCCGTTGTTAATCATAGTGTCATGTCGGAATGGCCTACAGAAGATACACGGGAGTCTTGTGAAAGAATTTTATTGAAGTGCAAAGGCATGTCTGATTTTCCCCGACGCTTTGATTACCCTGACCTTAAACTTTTGAAGCTAATGATGAATGAGAAAGAGCCTCTCATATTTCCAGAAGATTTCTATACTAGGATGAAAAAACTTCAAGTCATTTCATATCGTAGTATTCTATATCCACAGCTTCCAATATCACTTCAATGTTCAACCAGCCTTCGTATGCTATGTCTCCGTTCATGCTCATTGATGGGCGGTTTATCTTATCTTGGCAATCTTAGTAATTTGGAAATACTCAGCTTTGCTTACTGTCGCATCAAGAATTTACCATCTGCCATCGGAAAATTGAGAAAGCTAAAGTTACTAGATTTGACTGGATGTGTTGAGCTTTGTATTGGTGATGGTGTCTTTCAAAACTTAGACAAACTTGAAGAACTTTATATGAGAAATCTGAGCTACAAAGTTATCAGCTTCACAGAAGACAACTGTAAAGGACTGGAGATGCTTGAACTCATTGCACTAGAGATCGAATTCTTTGAGAATATGATTCTGCCGAATAACGTGTCTTTTAAGAAACTTGAAAGGTTCAGAATATCTATAGGCTGTCAGTTGGATACTATATATGACAATGATGTGTATTCATATGAAAATACATTGAGACTAGTTGCTAGCTGCGAAGAGGTTCGTGCATTTGAAATAAATGAGTTGTTTGAGAAAACAGAGAAGCTTCATTTGCAAGTGGAAGATATAAATCATCTTGAAGATGTTTTGATGCATCCTTCTCAATATTCTTTTTGCAATTTAAAACATCTTTCTTTTGAAAAGTGCGCAAACTTGAAATACCTCTTTACTGTTAATGTGGCAAGTACTTTGACTAATCTTGAGAGACTTAAAGTTTCGTCTTGTCGTGTTCTGGGATTCTTGATACATGATGAGAATAATGGAGCCCAGGTGATTAAATTTCATAAGTTAAAGCGTTTGGTGTTGGAAGAGTTGCCAACGTTTGTAGGTTTGTGTGACAATATCAATATTGTAATGAATTTACCACTACTGTTGGAGCTGAGACTTGCTTACCTTCCCAACTTTACTTGCATCTTTGATTCAAGCAATGATATATCTGCAACAACAATCCCACTGTTGAATAAAGAGGTATTTAACTACGTTTATTTTGATCTTAACATTTAATGTTTTGATCAGTTAATATAATTAGTTATTGTACAGGTGGTGAGTCCAAAGTTGGAGGAATTGGAAATTTGTGGGATGAAGAAGTTGAAGGATATATGGGTGTGTGAGAAGGAATATGATAGAACTCCAGTGCTGAAAGAGATTGAAGTGGACGAATGTGATGATATTCAGAATCTTTTTCCAAATAATTCTATGCGATTACTGAGTCATTTAGAAAAGATTCTAGTTCAAAATTGTGGTTCTATTCAAGCGTTATTCTACATAGACTCGGAATGTGTTGGGCAAGTTAATAGCAGCTTGAAAAGCATTCAAGCGTCAGGTCTCCGAAAACTAAGGGAGGTGTGGAGGATAAAAGATGAAGATAACTCTGGTCTCCTCGTTCGTAGTTTTCATGCCATGGAATTCATACAAATCAACCAGTGTAAGAACTTCAGAAATATAGTCACACCTAAGACCATCAAATTTGATATGGGAGCAATCATTGACATCACCATTGATTTGTCTGGAGAAAAATGGGGCACAAACTATAGATCAGTTGACGAAGAGGTATGGATTTTAATTCTTTTATGAAGAAAAGAGATAATGGTAAAAACGTGAATACGTGAGTACGTAAATCATCTAAATTACATTATAAAGCATTTGAGGGTAGGGTCTTAATATTTAAATTTTCAAAAACTGTGATATTACTATACTACGTACCATCGGTAACATTCAAATTATTTTTGTCATTATCATTAAATTCACCAACAAATAAAAAACAATTTTTATATATAGATGTGTGTTGGCCGCCGACCACTATCACCCTAAGTGCATGTACTAACTCATATATATGAATATTATTTGTAAATTTGATTTACACTAGACTTTAAATGTTTTTGAGAAACCATTAAAAATCATGCATTTTACTGATACTATTTTATTTCATTCAATTACTTTTAGCGGATGTAAGTTGTTAACTACATTTGTTTAAATTTGTGATACATATGCAGAATGAGATATTAGAAGTGGACGATAGTCATCCTATAGTTGCAGTTCCATCCTTTTCCATCCACACTTTACATCACCTATCCAACATTAAGTTGTGTAAGTATAAACAAATGGAGGTAATCTTTGATATTGAGATTCCAAGTGTAGGCATAGTAACACCGAACAATGATGAACAACCATTGCTACTTCCCCGCCTTACGAATATGACGTTGATTGGTATGAATAGTATGACTCATTTGTGGAAATGCAATTGGAGTAAGTTTTTAATGTTGCAAAACTACCAGCAATCTTCATCATTTCAGAATCTCACAACCATATACATGGAGAAATGTAAAACCATTGAGTACTTATTTTCCCCTCTCATGGCGAAACTTCTTTCCAACCTAAAGAAAGTAGACATACATAATTGCGGAAGAATCCAAGAAGTTGTCTCAAACATAGATGATAAAAAAAGTACCACATCTACATCTACCTCCACACCCATCATTTTGTTCCCTCATCTTGATTGTCTCACTCTTTATAACCTGGAAAGGCTCAAGCATATTGGTGGTGGCATTCCCAAGGGTACAACTCATGCCTGGAATGATAATTTTGCGGTAAGCTTAGCTTTCAATTTGTTAAACAAGTGTTTTTTTAGAACTTTTTTCGGATTTTGTTTTTTGAAGTTTAGGTTTGTAGAAGAATAGTGCGTGTAAGAGATCTTATGATTATTACATATGGACGTACAGTATAGTTCCAGTAAATTCAGGTTCAAACATAATAGTGAACTAGTTATTCTAAATAACTAAAAAATATTTATTAATTTAATCTAACTAAAAGCAAGTAAATGGGAGTTTTTTATATATAAAAAAGTAACTAAAAATTAATTATGATTTCGTAGAATCGTCTATTTGACTTGTAAGAAATATATTAAAAAGCTCATCTACTTGAATTTTAGATCATTCAGTAGTTTATCTTGCGTATAGTTGAAATCAAGTTTATTTAATTGAAAACGCTTCGGTGACTTTTATGAGGCAGCCACCTTAACAAAAACTCTTAATCGTTTAGCTTAATCACTCAATTCGGGACCGCCGTCTCCTTGTTCCAATCTTACATAACCATTTAATTCTAAGTTTCCAATCACTAATTTGTACGTAACAAGGTAAAAGTGTATGTTGAGTTAATTATCTTTGTCATTCAACTAATTTACTGTTAGTTTTAAATTCGTTGCAGTTTTCTGTTTCATGGTCATTAGGCCAGTACTGTAGAGAGATAAAGATAAGGAGTTGTCATGCTTTGTCAACTGTGATTCCATACTATGCAGCGAAACAACTGCTAAAGATTGAAGTGTTGGAAATTGATGAGTGCAGCTCTATGATGGAGGTATTTGAAACTAAAGAGTTGAAAGATAGTCTTACTTTTTCCCAAGGAAGTGGTGATAGGGATGATACTCCACTAGCAGCAATCCCTAGACTAAAAAGTATCACAATGCATAAAATGCCCAACCTAAAGATATTGGATCTCGAAACATGTCATCGATTGGTCGATATATTCACATTTTCCACACTTGCAAGCCTCGGGCTACTTGAAAAGTTGAACATAAGAGATTGCAGAGAACTGAAAGTAATTGTGAGGGAAGAACATGGAGAGCAAACAACGGCATCAAAGGTTGTAATCTTTCCCCGTCTAAAATCAATACAGCTAATCAGATTACCAAACCTTGAAGGTTTCTTCTTTGGGATGAATGAGTTCCAAATACCATTATTGGATGAAGTTTATATCAAAAGATGTCCCCAAATGATGGTGTTTACATCCCTTCCATTAAGAGCTCCAAAGCTCGAGTACATAGACATAAATGCTGGCAAATATACGTCTAGCTTTTTTTTGACGACGACCACTTTACCTCAGGTACATTTTCAGTTTTTATTTTTCACTTCTGATTAAGAGATGAGCTCACTTGTACCTCTAATATATATATATATGTATGTCTTGTGTTTTCTCTCTTCTTTTTGGCTATGCAGACCCCATCCCAGAGTTTAGACAACACAAGCTCATCGACTCCTATTTCAGAAGAGTCTATTTTATATTCTCAGAGTTTGATCGAAATGGATGCAAAGGATGACTGGGAACGCAAAGTAATTTTCTCATATGATGAGCTGCCACAACTGCTAAATCTTGAAAAGTTGAATGCAAGTCATTGTGAATCAGTATTGGAGGTATTTGATAGCAGAACAGGAGTAAGATGTTCTAATTCATCACAAACTGTTGTAAAGCTTCCAAAGCTAAGAGATGTGAACCTATGGAGCTAAATAGTCTGAAGTCTATTTGGAGGAGTAATGGTGGGACAATATTGGAGTTTCCAAACCTGACAAAACTGGATATTTCGTATTGCAAACAGTTGGAACATGTTTTTACACGTTCGATGGTTGGTAGTCTATTGCAACTAAAAGAGCTAAGTATAAGTGTGTGTCCGGGTATGGAAGTAATTGTTAAGGAAGACCAAGAGGAAGAAGAAGGTTGTGATGGCAAAGTGAATGAGATGATCAGGTTACCTCGTCTGAAGGAGTTAAGACTTAGAAATCTTGCAAGTCTCAAGGGATTTTGCTTAGGGAATGTGGATTTTTCATTGCCATCACTGAATAGCATGGAATTTGTGGGATGCAAATCTCTAACGATTTTCACGAAAGGAGGTTTGTTTGTTCCCCAGTTAAAACTCATAGAGACAAGTTTAGGCTATATTAATCTTGCAGAGGAACAAGACATCAACTTCGTTATAATCACCAAAAGACAAGAGGTAACTAATTAATTACTATTAGATATTTATTATTGGGTGTTTTTTGTTTCAGATATTTTTTTTTTGAGTTAATTGCACAAATCATCCCCGTGGTTTATACATTTTCGTGGTTTTCATCCCTCCAAGTTATTTTTAGCGGATTTCGTCCTTCATCTTTACATTTTTAGTGGATGGATGTAAGGTGCTAAAAAAGTCTGCACACTTTTCGTGTTTTTCATCCCTCAAAAGGATGTAATCCACTAAAAATGTAAAGATGAAGGACGAAATCCACTAAAAATAACTTTGAGGGATGAAAACCACGAAAACGTGTAAACCACAAGGATGATTTGTGCAATTAACTCTTTTTTTTTTAAATACTCTATTAATTTTTATTTTTCTGAACCTTCAGGGATTTCATTTTGGATACCGAGAATATTAGTGTGGAACCAGGACAGCATAGAGAATTCAAGGTGAGTTCAATTTAAGGGTTATGTAATCTATAATACAATTTGTCCATGTTTTGTTGAATTATTTAAATTTTAGATATGTGAAGCTCAATGTATCAGTATAACTTATATCTTATTTAGTATATTGTAACTTATCTTTTTTAAAACTCACATACCACATTTTTTTAGGAAAAATAAATATATTTTTTTATAAGTTGAAATATATATAAAATAACTTTTTTATTAATTTTTTATTTTATTTTCTCAACTATCAAGTTGTATAGTGATGCACCTTAGCTAACACCCCGTATTAAATCATAAAAAGAAGGTGTGAATTTAGATGGACAACCTACATTCGGGCGAAAGGTTGGGAAGCGTTCTAGGGTGCGTACGGGGTCCAAAGCATGTCATGGATGCGTTTTAAACTAACTTACATATCTTCTCATTTTAAGAAACTTCCCCGTTTAAACTTACACCTATAATGAGTGTTAGATTGATTTCTATTAAACAAAAAAAAACATGAACATTCTGGTCAAGAGTTCATACGCATACCAGTTGCACATTCAGGTTACTTAATAATAAAAATCAAAGATTTATGCTGTGTTCTTGAGTTTTTTGTTGAAGAGAAAGGAAGAGAATATGAAGGATTTTTAAAATATTTGTGTTCTTGAGTTTTATTAAAGAGAAGAAGAGAAAAGAAAGGAAAGGAGTTGGAAGGAGAATTCAATACATTTTGGTTACAATTTTTTCCTTCCACTTTTGGGATGATTTGGAAGGAAGGAAAATCCACTCCTTCTCTTCCATTCACCTCTCTTCTCTTCTTTCCCCTTCCTTTAAAAAATAACTCGAGAACACAGTGTTAATCTGCCATTTTGAACTCCTTTGTAAAAAAATCTTCGTCTTCATATTCATCATAATAATAATGGAGAAAATTACATTTTCAGTCCCTCAACTTGGCAAGATTTCCAGTTATTGTTCTTAAGTGAATTAATTACAAAAAAACCTCTGAAGTTGGTCATTTTTTTCAGTTTACACTCCGCGCCCTAACGCCATCCAATTTTGGCCGTCAATCCCACGTGAGGGTATTTCCGTCATTTTCACCATTAAGACCAAAAGTGAAAAAATAAACAACTTCAGGGACGAAAATCGCAAAAAATCTTGATCTGGAAAAATGAACTCTTATATTACCCATGTTCTTTCCAACTCTCATCTTCTTCTTCCTTCATCATCTTCATTCATCCCAAAACCCAAAATATACATCCGGTCTTAATAAAACTCATTTACAACAACTACAATCCTACAAATTTTAACAAACATCAACTATATAAACATGTATCTATTAGTATTATATATCTAACCCAAAATGAACCACAGTTAATCCTACAAATTCTAACCCAAAATGAACCACAGTTAATTTTCATTTGTCTTTGTATACGGGGGTAGTGGTGATAGGTGGATACGGTGACGATGAGGGATGAGCAGAACGATGATGGTTGTGCTCATGGTGGCCGGAGTTTCATGGTGGTAATGGTGGTCGGAGTTTGGTGATGGCTGTAGTGTATGTTTGAGTTTTTGTATTTTTTTAGATCTATAGATATGTAATACTAATATATACATATTTATATAGTTGATGTTTGTTAGAATTTGTAGGATTATAATCGGATGTGAATTTTGGGTTTTGGGATGAATGAGGATGATGAAGGAAGAAGAAGATGAGAGTTGGAAAGAACATGGGTAATATAAGAGTTCATTTTTCCAGATCAAGATTTTTTACATTTTTCGTCCCTGAAGTTGTTTATTTTTTCACTTTTGGTCTTAATGGTGAAAATGACTGAAATACCCTCACGTGTTTGTCACGTGAGGGGGTTGACGGCCAAAATTGGATGGCGTTAGGGCGCGGAGTGTAAACTGAAAAAAATGACCAACTTCAGGGTTTTTTTTGTAATTCATTCAATTAAGCGCAATAACTGAAAAATCTTGCCAACTTAGAGGGACCAAAAATGTAATTTTCTCATAATAATGTTATTATAGACTTCACCAATCTTCCTTCAATGATAAAAGCCTGCTCTGTTTCTGAAACCCACCATTTCCTTGGCCTTCACTCTACCATCTGCACTTTAGTTGGCGTTTAGGTCTACCATTTGCACTTGGGGCTAATGGGCTTTTGGTGTTTAGATGCTTGATTGATGCTATTTAATGAGGGAGCATATTGGCGAGTCAGGTGGTTTGTGTAGCTGGTTTAAAAAAAACCCGTACTCTTTGTACGAGTTGAAATGGGTTGGCTGCTTTGCTTGACCCGAAACTCTTTTAGTCCAAAAATGCTATTTTATATTATGAATAATTAGTGTCTCTTATAAGAAAACATGCATAATATATTTCAATAATTAGTGCGTCTTTTAAAATCGGTACTCTTTGTACGACTTATTTCTTAAGCTCCTCAACTAAAACATAACCCTAGTCATCCATTCATAGGTCAATGCAGCATTGCCATTTTTGTTTTTTATAGCTTTACCATCTGTTAATAGAGATAGACTAGCGCCTATTATCGAGCAAAATGACTTGTCTAAGAAGCTAGTTTCATTGAGCCAATTCAGAGTTTAAACTTTCGAATAGTCTACTTTCATCTCTCTTTTCAGAACAAGATAAACGATCACTGCCATGTTCAGTATCATAGGTGGGTTTGGCTTGACCCGCCAACACTATTTTGTTTGTTTTTTATTTTTGTTGGGTAAAAGGTTACCCCTGGTTTAAATTTTATATATCACCAAAAAGATAACGTTCTGGCATCTTATCTAATAAGATGACAATTACAACCTTGCATAAGCAACAACAATTTTGTTTATATCAACTACAACTGAAGTGATTAATATTTCAGATCTGATTATATATAAAACCATTGATATAAACAATGATCCAATTTTTCAATAAAATAATTCTCAAGGGTAGAATCATTCTTAGCTATTACTATACTTTGAGCAACTTTTCAAGCCGCTTAATCTGTTTTGTTTTATCTAAATTGTTAGTTATACGTAATTGACCTGTTATCAACCAAATATAGCTCACATTAGCCCTTTTTTCAGGTATCACAAAATTATTAGTTCTCATCTGTTTCTTTTCTGAAAAATCTTAGTTACGAAGTATATATAGTTCGTCATCCAATCTTGGGTGGGTAGGGTAATAAATAGCGGTCATATATCTGTTCCTCCCACCTTTGTTCGTGTTAATTCAATCCACATGTTTGGTTTGCAACAGGAGGGCATCATCAGTATTCAGTTCAAACGGAAACACGGTATTGGATTGGATCCATGTTGCTTGCTAGTTCCATACAGCTACAGGAAAATGAATGACATAGCTAGCTAGGGCCGGCTGGCAGGGTTCAAACCTTCAGAAATTGACTAGGTTGGCCTGACATGCATACAGCTTTTGTTGTTATTGTATTTCATTATCGAGTTTTATAAATACATGAATACATCAATACAAACATTGTATACCTGTAATAACCATCAACTTATAATAGAATATTTTACGAGGTTTATGCATTTCAATTGAATCTTGGACAATTTTCGACCCACTTTGACTATTTTCATTATAATCAAGGTTCGAAGTTTAACTACTTTACCCGTTAAAAAACAAAATCAGTAAATTTAGCTATCGTCGGAAATCATCTGAGATGTTATCATTAAAGATTAGTCTATAGCTAGGCTTAAACATTTGACCCTCTAAAGGGGACATATAATAGAAATAAATGTGTTTACCTTTAGATTGCTGGAAACTACCACACCTATCATGTTCCGGATGACAAGAGATTTCAGTATCAAATTGTTAACCTTAAAGGTGAGGTTATACCTTGTACATAAATGTACATGTATATGTTTGAGGAAAACTTAGGTAGTGAAAAATCCGATTCAATTCCACATTTTAGTCGACTCTAATTGGGTTTTCACAAAACTGTAGGGCTAAGCATTTAGTTTGCATTTTTTTTTTTTTTGCTGCTCCGCTAGTTGTCCAAATCATTGAGAGTTTCACCTTCGATTTGGTGAACTTACATATTCGCCAGCTATTTGGTCAAATATCATGTCAAATTTTGCAGGCTTACCAAATTATTAGGGTGATGATAAATTTTTTTTACCATATATAAGTACAAACATGTTAATGCATAATATATAACAATTTAAAGCAGTGATTTTATGTGAAAAAATTGTTAATTATCATCACCTATTTACAGGTCAAACTTTTTTTTTCTTCCTGATTTGGTCAAACATTACCCTTTCTCTCTTAATGTATGTCGTAAAGGTATAAGGAAGGAAGACATCGTTTTAAACACTTAACGTCACAAGGGTGGTACACTGTTTAATTATTTTTGTTGCAAGACTTTGAAAAGTTACAACTATTTATTCTAACTCAGATTGACGGCTCATTTCTAAATTTGTGAATAATTTTTCAAGATCGATGACAATTTCCACACACACAAAAAAATGAAATTCTATCGCTTTGACCTATACATGTTGTGTTTGTCAAAATTTTAACTAGAAAATATCCGTTGACATTAGGATTTTTTTTTTTATAAATAATATAAGATTGTAACTTAAATAGAACAAAAATAAAACCAATCGCTTCTAGAAAAAATTCTCAGAAAAATACAAACCTCGAATCCCGGACAATGCTGCACTAGTTATAGTTATTGTATGGCTTAAATCAAACAGAATATAACAAAACGGAACATATAAGCCTGAGTTAATTACAAACATCATTATGGTTTGTAAGAAAGTATAGGTTTTATCTTTACTTTTTATAAATTATGATTTTGGGTCCTGTTTTTGGAGTCCCATCAACAAGTTTGCTCCAAAAGCGATGTCATTTTGATCAAATGTGTTGACTTTTTGACGAAAGTTGTTGACTATTAGACCAAAACCGTTAACGGCTCTCCAAAATCGGCAATAAAAATGTAATTTATAAAAACTAAGAGATGAAATTTATAATGGAAAATTATCACAATGGTCAAATTTAAGAATGTATGTTCAAATATAGACACCTCTCAACAAAATTACCACAATGGTCAAAAGTTTCTTACTATTTATACATAACTAGCCAATCAAATGATGCCAAGTGTTTTTTGTTGGGCTCCATATTTGTATTAATCTTTTCTTTTTCCTCCCAAAATAATTTGTCCCTTTTTTCTTTTATTTTTTTCCCCCCCTTTATTCCGGATTTCCAATTGTCACATACTATACTTCGGATAGTAGAAACCTTATAGGGATGATTTATCAATGCATTGAGATAAGAACAATATAGGTTGTTTTTTGATGATATAACTAGGGGAGTTCATAATGTTGTCCGAACCGAGAAAACCGGCCCGATGTTGGACCGAAACCGAACGAAACCGAAGATACCGGTCCGTCCTCGGTTCTATATATGATTGTATTTCGAGTCTCGGTTCGGTTCAGGTATAACATAATGATTCGACCATATACATATTTTCTCCAAGATTTATCTTTTGTTATGTAAATTGGCTCCAACGATTCCATTGTCGAAGGACATTAAGCTCTTAATCTCTTATTATCAATCTCTAATTATTTAATTAATCGTGCATCTGTTAGAAATTAAAGTTTTTTTAATTTTTGAAACACTAATAAGTAACAAGTATACATGTGAAGCCTACCAAAGAACACTTAGTAACATTTGATTGGTTAATAACATTTCTTACTAAGATGATTAGGTAGTAAGAAGACCTTGACTATTGTGGTAATTTTCTAAGTAGGTGTCCATATTTGGACATAGACCCTCATATTTGATTATTTTGGTAATTTTCCCATTTATAATTATCATCACAAGGACGATTTGTAATTTATAAAGTACTAGTGATGAAATTTGGGAAAATTACATAGATAGTCGTATTTGAAGGTGTATGTCTAATTATAGACACCTACAAAATAAATTACATATTTGGTCATAAATTTCTTACCACCTAACATGATTAGTAAGAAATAATAGTAGCCAATAAAAAGTGTCCAGTTTCAAGTTGCAAGACTTGATTTGATCTAAAATACGTGGTAATATTAGCAATACATGGATAATTTTGCAGATTTACTTCTAAATTGTTTCCCTAACATCTTTTTATCTAAATGGTAAAGAATTCGGTTATGGTAAATATTTATTTTAACGGATGTTTTACAAGTGTTAGGAAGTTAGGATGGATATTTCTTGTCTTCCCTTTTTTCAAATGAAAATTAGCATTGACAATTTGAAATTGATATCATTATCATTATGCTATAAATCATTGATTAACTATGAAGTCCTTAACACGTTTGATTGAGCAGTGGCGGAGCCAGAATTTTTATCCTGGGGTCGCCGAATAGTTTTCATGATACAAATAAGTGTAAAATTAAACTACAAAATTCAATTACTCTAGTCTGGGGTTACCAATTACCTTAAAACCGATTAAATACTTAAAAATAGTACTAGAAATATAGAATTCTATAGAAATTGTGGGGTTGTCATGGCCACCACATGGCTCCTCCACTGTGTTTGAGGCCTTCGAGTCATTTTGAACTGCATTTAAACTGTGAAAATGTGAATTTGAGTTGGATTGAATTTCCTAACAGTTTCAATATACATATAAAGGTACTATATAATGGAATCAATTAAGAGAAGTCATGTGAATATATCACTGTAAAAAACTAGTCCAAACTTGGATATATCCATACGAGTCTTGTTATCCCATTATACAAGAGAGTCAAAGCTAATACAATATGTAAAACCCATCAAAAGACACTTGTGATGCTTTGATTGGTTATTATCATTTCTTATTAACCATGTTTGGTTGTAAGAAATTTATAAACAAATAAGAAATTTTTTTTTTGTAGGTATTTATAATTAGACATACACCTTCAAAATATAACTATTTAGATAATTTTCTCATTTATAATTATCATCACAGGGACGATTTTTGTAATTAACTCAATAAACCTGCTACATAACCTTTGCCTAGATGAATTGGTCAAAACAGTCAACCTAACATATCCAATGAAATCAAATCCTACGCAACCAATTATAAAAAGAAACACGGTCACTGCCAGTACTTCACACACATCTTCACTATCACTGCCAGTTCATCTCTGATGACCCCTTTTGTCTACCCTCCGGCGAGCTCACACGATCTCCATCGTCATTGCTAGTCACCACTCGCTCATCCACCACCATCTTTCTTAGATCTCATGAAACGAAAAACAAGCATAAAGCAAAGAAGAGAAAGGAAGCCAAGGTGCCCAAAACGGTTTGACCCGGCTAACCACGGTCCAGCAACATGTTCAGAGTGATGGTTACCTATAGGGATAGATCTAGCTTCAGGTTAAAAAGGGAAGATAAAAGCGCGGCTCAGATAAGAGGATCTCAGGATGTAGTGAGTTAAGAATTCGTTAATATAATAAGAAAAATTTAAAGATGAAAAGAAAGATTAATTGCGAGAGAGTGTAAAGAGGACGGGATGATGTTTTTTTGTTGTTTCGGTAGGTGAAGCCCACCTACCCCATTTGTGTCAAACTCTTTATCACAATATGTCCTTTTAGGCAGACATCTAAAACAATATTCTTAATATATTGTTCGCGCAAAGATCGAGTTTTCCGGAAATTTTGACTTGCAATGTGGGTCGTTTGATTCCGTTGACTTTAGATCTGGGCCTTTGATTCCCGAATATCCAAGGCCGTTGGATCAAGTGTAAGATTAAATCTCAGCCGTTTATTATTTAAGTTCTCGAATATCCTTGGCCGTTAGATCAAGTGTCAGATTAAATCTAAGCCATCTATTCTCGAATTTCCAAGACCGTTGGATCTAGATGGTTAATTAATTTTCATCCATTGGATTTGTATTCTAACTGCGGGTCTATCGTATCATAACTGCTGCGTTTTACAGGATTAGTACCCTTTTTACTTTTTGCTGAGCAGTTTCTAATATGTGTTTTATATGGTGGTTTCATATTGACCAAGTCAAATTTCGCCTACAAAAAAGGAGGAGGAAACTGATTTTTTTACAACCATCTTTAAATTGCCTATATATACCACACGTTGGTTACATTAAACACACTTTATTTCGACAATACTTATTTTAGCACATTGTTTTCCACAAAATGTCGACTACATGTGATACTGGTAATTCGAATAATGGATCGTCTATGCATGCATGTTGATTCTGTTGTGGTTGGGAGTTGTCGTGACAACAAGATTCTTCTTAAACCAATGAAGGATCAAAAAATCGAAGAGGAGTTTGAGGATACTCTGTTTGCAAACTACGAGAATATATCTTATTTATTTGAAAAAAGTTGGCCGCTATATTTCGACTGAGTTTGAACACACACTGTCAAATTTTAAGAAGTATGCCAGGGATAACACGGTTATTCAGTGGCGGTGGGATAAAGATTTTGGTCTCTCTGAGGAGCAGGTTTATTGCATAATTTAATTTTGTTTTGCATTTGACACTTTTAATTTGTTTACGATATTATTTAATTTACTCTTCTTTTTATAGTGTTTGTCTTTCTGAGGATCAGGTATATAGCACTTTTTTATTATATTGTTTGAGTTTTACACTTTTAAATTGTTTACGATTGTGTTTAATATAATTTTCGTTTTATGGTGTATACTTGTATTTTCCGGCTTCAAATTTGGACATTCACTTTTACATTAAGATATCTGAACATATTCAAGCTTAAGATATTATTTAATTTACTCTTCTTTTTATGGTTATATATTTTATCTTTATTATTGGTTATTTATTTATTTATGTTTATTTTTTCATATCAATCAGTATGTATTTTATTGTGCAGTTGATAGTATGCAATCCCAATTTATTGTGATAAATGGTTAATCGTTTTATATGTTATTTAATCTATTCTCTATACTCTAGAAATTATGAGAGTGTTTGATGCAGATGGATAAATAATTTTAATTCATTCGATTTTATATTTTAACTGCTGGATTTTAGGATCTTATTAACTTTTTAGTGAGCAGTTTCATATTATGTGTGTTTTATGGTGGTTGTGGATTGACTAAGTCTAATTTCCCCTACAAAAAAAGTAAACTGATTTTTTACTACCATCTTTACATTTGCTATAAATATCTCACGTTGTTTACATTTAACAAATATCATTTCGATAATACTTTTCATATCACATTGTTTTGGATAAAATGTCTATTACGTGTGATACTTATAGTTCCAATAATGGATCATCTATGCAAGTTGAGTCTGTTGTTGTTGGGAGTTGTCGTGATGAAGACAAGATTTTGGTTGATACGGTGACGAATCAAAAAGTCTAAGAGGATGATAATGATGTTTGGTTTGCCGGCTTCCGAAATCTAGATGCTTTATTATATGAAGCTTACCGCTATATGTCGATGGAGTTTGATCACATAATGTCAAACTTTAAGGATTATGTGAGAGAGAATAGTGTTACTCAGTGCAAGTGGGATAAAGTTTTTGTTCTTTCTGAGGAACAATGAGGGTTTCTTAACCATAATTTTATAAATCTACTCATTATTTAATTCATAATATACTGATCACACGTTATTTCAGTATAAGCATCTACTAAAGTGGTATATGTTTGTGTAAGTTACCATACTGATCATGTTAAATGGGAATGCAATGAGTCTGTTTTCTATTTTTTGTTCATATATATATGTTAACTTATCTCATATTTGTTTTTTGTATAATTATATTTATATCAATCAGTATATATTTTATTGTGCAGTTGATAGTATGCAATCCCTATTTATTGTGATAAATGGTTAATTGTTTTATATGTTATTTAATCTATTCTCTATACTCTAGAAATTATAAGAGTGTTGGATGCAGATGGATAAATAATTTTCATTCATTCAATTTTATATTTTAACTGCTGGATTTTAGGATCTTATTAACTTTTTACTGAGCAGTTTCATATTATGTGTGTTTTATGGTGGTTGTGGATTGACTAAGTCTAATTTCCCCTACAAAAAAGGAAACTGATTTTTTACTACCATCTTTACATTTGCTATAAATATCTCACGTTGTTTACATTTAACAAATATCATTTCGATAATACTTTTCATATCACTTTGTTTTGCATAAAATGTCTATTACATGTGATACTGATAGTTCCAATAATGGATCATCTATGCAAGTTGAGTCTGTTGTTGTTGGGAGTTGTCGTGATGAAGACAAGATTTTGGTTGATACGGTGACGAATCAAAAAGTCTAAGAGGATGATAATGATGTTTGGTTTGCCGGCTTCCGAAATCTAGATGCTTTATTATATGAAGCTTACCGCTATATGTCGATGGAGTTTGATCACATAATGTCAAACTTTAAGGATTATGTGAGAGAGAATAGTGTTACTCAGTGGAAGTGGGATAAAGTTTTTGTTCTTTCTGAGGAACAATGAGGGTTTCTTAACCATAATTTTATAAATCTACTCATTATTTAATTCATAATATACTGATCACACGTTATTTCAGTATAAGCATCTACTAAAGTGGTATATGTTTGTGTAAGTTACCATACTGATCATGTTAAATGGGAATGCAATGAGTCTGTTTTCTATTTTTTGTTCATATATATATGTTAACTTATCTCATATTTGTTTTTTGTATAATTATATTTATATCAATCAGTATATATTTTATTGTGCAGTTGATAGTATGCAATCCCTATTTATTGTGATAAATGGTTAATTGTTTTATATGTTATTTAATCTATTCTCTATACTCTAGAAATTATAAGAGTGTTGGATGCAGATGGATAAATAATTTTCATTCATTCAATTTTATATTTTAACTGCTGGATTTTAGGATCTTATTAACTTTTTACTGAGCAGTTTCATATTATGTGTGTTTTATGGTGGTTGTGGATTGACTAAGTCTAATTTCCCCTACAAAAAAGGAAACTGATTTTTTACTACCATCTTTACATTTGCTATAAATATCTCACGTTGTTTACATTTAACAAATATCATTTCGATAATACTTTTCATATCACTTTGTTTTGCATAAAATGTCTATTACATGTGATACTGATAGTTCCAATAATGGATCATCTATGCAAGTCGAGTCTGTTGTTGTTGGGAGTTGTCGTGATGAAGACAAGATTTTGGTTGATACGGTGACGAATCAAAAAGTCCAAGAGGATGATAATGATGTTTGGTTTGCCGGCTTCCGAAATCTAGATGCTTTATTATATGAAGCTTACCGCTATATGTCGATGGAGTTTGATCACATAATGTCAAACTTTAAGGATTATGTGAGAGAGAATAGTGTTACTCAGTGCAAGTGGGATAAAGTTTTTGTAATATATTAACAATGAGGGTTTCTTAACCATAATTTTATAAATCTACTCATTATTTATTAAACACAATATACTGATCACACGTTATTTCAGTATAAGCATCTACTAAAGTGGTATATGTTTGTGTAAGTTACCATACTGATCATGTTAAATGGGAATGCAATGAGTCTGTTTTCTATTTTTTGTTCATATATATATGTTAACTTATCTCATATTTGTTTTTTGTATAATTATATTTATATCAATCAGTATATATTTTATTGTGCAGTTGATAGTATGCAATCCCTATTTATTGTGATAAATGGTTAATTGTTTTATATGTTATTTAATCTATTCTCTATACTTTAGAAATTATAAGAGTGTTGGATGCAGATGGATAAATAATTTTCATTCATTCAATTTTATATTTTAACTGCTGGATTTTAGGATCTTATTAACTTTTTACTGAGCAGTTTCATATTATGTGTGTTTTATGGTGGTTGTGGATTGACTAAGTCTAATTTCCCCTACAAAAAAGAAAACTGATTTTTTACTACCATCTTTACATTTGCTATAAATATCTCACGTTGTTTACATTTAACAAATATCATTTCGATAATACTTTTCATATCACTTTGTTTTGCATAAAATGTCTATTACATGTGATACTGATAGTTCCAATAATGGATCATCTATGCAAGTCGAGTCTGTTGTTGTTGGGAGTTGTCGTGATGAAGACAAGATTTTGGTTGATACGGTGACGGATCAAAAAGTCCAAGAGGATGATAATGATGTTTGGCTTGCCGGCTTCCGAAATCTAGATGCTTTATTATATGAGGCTTACCGTGTAACACCCGACGTTTAAAAATATGGGTTTTCAAAAATCTTTCACTAACGGTGTTAAATTGCGGAAGTAAAGACCGTAAAAGTCAAAACCGATAAAAACATTTCGGTTTCTGCATTTAGTTGGTGTTACACGCCATATCAAACAATAGTTCAAATGAAAACCCAACGGTTGCCCAACATTAAACAACCGTTCACACATTATTACATATATTCGACATCAAAATGAGATGTAATCAAAAGTCTCCATAATAAGCAACTAGGGGTAGCTAAGGAATCTGCATGCTTTCTACCCACGCTCTCACGTCCTGCACCTACAAGTCCTTCAAGCTAAACCTGAGGGAACAACCACATTAAAGAAACAAGTGTTAGCTATAAGAATAGCTAAGTAAGACCACACTTAATTTAAAAACATTTGTCCAATTAAAACATTTCTTCGTTAATAGACAAACTCATTAGGCACAACACACAACACACATAACTGCATAACCACTTCATATCAATTAGGATAATCATCCTAAATGTGCCTATCCTGCATTAGTTCACACATTGTCACACATATCTTCGTTTACTGCATATAAGTGTGCCCTGCATCACACCCGACAGGATGATCAACCAAAGGCTAATCATCGTATGTCGTTAAGGAATGGCAAGCCAATCCAAGAGTAATCCGTATGTGGAGGTTGGTCAAACCCCTCGTATTACTCGCCCTGCATTATAAAGACCATGTTGCAAGGAGCCACCCAAGCAACAACTACGTTAACGTACTCGTCCGGATAAGACTTGTACGGGTTAAGCTTAACACTTTCCCTGCATTATATTTACGAGCTCGATTTCACACATAATAGTTTAGGCAACACACATAACCTAAACATAATCACACATTACCTTCATTTCGCTTGGGCCCTTAAACGTGCAAGTGACATGGCAACCTACCAAGTCTAGTGAGCTAGGTGTACAAGCCATGTAGTATGCATATGTCACACATTAACTCCATTTCTACATTTCACACATAATAAGATACTTCGTAATTCTACATAAACTACATATCAATACACGACATTAAACAACACTTCATTTCACTACATTAGGGTCTGCATTTCAGGTCTCATGGTCAACTACATATCCCATAATACCTCCCGTGTAACCCGAGATACCCACATATATCATATGTTACCGTTAAGGAAGTTATAAGTATGAAACCTTTGCTTGTTGAACCCTCAGCGTGACAAAAGTAGTGTATCTTACCTTGATACAGCTTAACAACAAGCTACAAGCACAATACAACGATGACTAGGTGTCTCCAATAACCTAGAACAAGTATAAGATCGAAATATAAGCTAAACGACACCTTTTTGTGAAATCTGGGCATGTGGTGCGCCGCACCTTCCATGTGGTGCGTCGCACCAATCCTCCAGGGAATTCAGATCAAGACCAGGTGCGCCGCACCAGCCCTTGGTGCGTCGCATATCGGGGTCCATCATAAGAAACCCAAAAACCCAACTGGGCAGTGGTGCGCCGCACCACTACTTTGGTGCGCCGCACCTGGGGTGCCGACCAACAAACTAATTTTTGTTCTTTGATCAAACGAATTCCATACGAACCCATGCCCCAAATCCAACCTGGGGACTTAAAATTAATCCTTTTAATTGCACTTTCATCACCTTTAATCATCCTATTTATCCCTTAATCCTTTACATCATAAATCAACCAATTAATCACCCGAATACCATGAAATCGGTGAACGTTTAATCAAATAACCCAACCCAAACCCTTATGGCCTGGATTAAGACTAATATAAGACTCACACAATCATATTTCAAAAGAGGAATACCAACATTACCTGTATTAGGTGACAAAGATCCAAGATCTAAGCAATACACGATCGATTTGGCTCCAAAACGAATAGATCTAGAGAGAAACTTGAGAGGGAAGGAAGGGGATCGGCTAGGGCTTGTTTAGGAGGAAGAAAATCTGCATAATGGCTCTCTAATGACAACCCTAAGCCTCTAAACCCGTTTTTGACTTTGCACACATGTCAAAACTAGCCCCTAAGCTTCCTAATCCTTCATTGTTGGTCACAAACTACTTTATTGACCATATATATCATTAATCCTTCATTAAATGTCACTACATAGACATTAATCTTCATATTACACACATTTATACTACATTAACATTTAGGCTTACAAGCCTCATACATAACGCACATTAACTACATATAAGCATTAAATCTAAAATAGACTTAACGACACACACAATATTGACTTAACGACATTAGTCAACTAGTAAAGAAAAGTTTGGGATGTTACAATTACCTCCCCCTTAAGAGGATTCCGTCCCCGGAATCTCATCAGTAAGGAACAACTCGGGATACTTTTCCTTCATTACTGCTTCAGTTTCCCACGTTAAGCTTTCTCCATGATTATGCTTCCACTTTATCAACACAAGGTCAATCACTTTTCGACGTAACTTCTTTTGCTTTCTTCCAAGTATCGCTACCGGTTCGTCTACTATTCTCTTCATTGGGTCAATACTCACGTCTTTAATAGGAATCACACTTGACTCCTCAGCTAAACATTTCCTCAAGTAGGATACATGGAAGGTGTTGTGAATTCCATCCAATTCTGGAGGTAATTCCAACTGATATGCCACGTCTTTAATGCGCTTCACAACTTTAAAAGGTCCAATGAAACGTGGACTCAACTTTCCCTTCTTTCCAAATCGAATAACTCCTTTCCAAGGTGATACTTTCAGCATCACTAAATCACCAACATTAAACTCAATCGGTCTCCTTTTCTTATCTGCATATGTTTTCTGCCTTTCTCTTGCCACACGTAAGGCTTCTTTAGCTACATTAACCTTTTCAGAGGTAATTTCAATAATTTCGGGACCGGTCAACTGCTTTTCACCGGGCTCCATCCAACAACTTGGAGTCCTACACCTTCTACCATATAACATCTCAAATGGTGGCATTCCAATGCTTGCATGGTGACTATTGTTGTAAGCAAACTCAATCATCCTCAAATGATCATCCCATGCTCCACCGTATTCAATTACACACGTTCTCAACATATCCTCCAAGGTTTGAATGGTTCTCTCACTTTGCCCATCGGTTTGAGGATGATAGGCGGTACTCAAATTTATTCTACTACCCAACTCCCGTTGAAGACCCTTCCAAAAGTTTGACACAAACCTCGAGTCTCGATCCGAAACAATAGATAAAGGAACTCCATGTTTCGCAACTACTTCATCAATGTACATCTTTGCCATCTTCGTTAAAGGCACATCTTGTCGGGTAGCTAGAAAATGAGCACTCTTCGTCAATCTATCCACAATCACCCATATCATATCATTCCCTTTCGGCGTTTTAGGTAGCTTCGTTACAAAGTCCATGGTAATATGATCCCATTTCCACTCGGGAATGTCTAATTGATGCAACAAACCATATGGCTTTTGATGGTCCGTTTTCACACGTGCACACGTCAAACACTTTGCTACAAAATGAGCTACTTCCCCTTTAATATCCGGCCACCAATAAATCGACTTCAAATCTGCATACATTTTGGTGACACCGGGATGAACCGAATATCTACTTCTATGGGCTTCCTCAAGGATCAATTCTCGGTTATCACCAAGAAATGGCACCCAAATTCGACCCTTGTATGTTTTGAACCCACGGCTATTAGTCTCCATCACAAGACGTTTCTTCTTCCCAATGCTTTCATTGTCAATGTTATCCTTCATCAATGCCCTCACTTGTGCTTCTTTAATTCGATCAAGTAGCCCCGACTTGGCTTGAACTTGCATGCTCATCAACTTACAAGAAGAACTTTGCACCTTCCTACTTAGTGCATCCGCCACTACATTGGCTTTACCCGGATGGTATTTGATTTCACAATCATAATCCTTAAGTAATTCCATCCACCTCCTTTGTCTCACGTTCATTTCCTTTTGATTAAAGACATACTGTAAACTTTTATGATCGGTAAGCAAAGTGCATTTTGTACCATAAAGGTAATGTCTCCACAATTTCAATGCAAAAACAACTGCGGCCAGTTCAAGATCATGGGTAGGGTAATTCTTCTCATGTGGTTTCAACTGGCGGGAAGCATAGGCGATCACCTTGTCCCTCTGCATCAGTACACAACCCAAACCCGTGATAGATGCATCACTATACACAACCAAATCATCGGTACCTTCAGGTAAGGCAAGTATAGGAGCTTCACACAACTTCTTCTTCAACGTTTGAAATGCATTCTCCTGCTTATCGGTCCACTCAAACTTTACTCCTTTCTTCGTTAGTTCAGTCATAGGCTTGGCTATTCGGGAGAAATCCTGAATGAACCTTCTATAATATCCAGCCAAACCAGAAAACTTTTAATCTCAGTAGGAGTCTTTGGCTGCTCCCACTTTGAAACAGCTTCAATCTTTGAAGGATCTACTTTAATACCTTCCGATGAAATAACATGACTAAGAAACTGCACCTCTCGAAGCCAAAACTCGCATTTAGAAAACTTGGCATACAACTTCTTCTCCCTCAACACCTCCAAAACTGCTTTCAAGTGCTCACGGTGCTCATCTTCTGACTTAGAATAGATCAAAATATCGTCAATAACACAATAACAAAATGATCTAGAAAGGGACGGCATACCCGATTCATTAAATCCATAAACGCGGCTGGAGCATTAGTCAACCCAAATGGCATGACCAAGAACTCATAATGACCATATCTAGTCCGGAAGGCTGTCTTTGCTACATCCTCCTTCTTAACCTTCAATTGATGATAACCGGACCGTAAATCTATCTTTGAAAAATATGAAGCACCATGTAGTTGATCAAAGAGATCATCAATTCGCGGGAGAGGATATTTATTCTTAACCGTTCGCTTATTCAACTCACGGTAGTCTATGCACATGCGCATAGATCCATCCTTCTTTTTAACAAAGAGAACCGGAGCTCCCCAAGGCGAGGAACTAGGTTGAATGAAACCTTTGTCAAGTAACTCCTGAAGTTGGGACATTAACTCTTTCATTTCTGTAGGAGCTAATCGGTAAGGTGCTTTAGCAACAGGTGTAGCACCGGGAATAAGATCTATCTGAAAAGTAACTTCACGGTCAGGAGGGATACCGGGAAGATCTTCAGGAAACACATCGGGAAAATCGGATACTACATCAACACTAGCAATAGAAGGCTTCTCCTTTCTCACATCAATAACATAGGCCAAGAAATGACTCTTATTCTTCCTTATACATTTAATAGCCTTCATCATACTAATGATCTTTATCCCCCCTCTCTTCTTATCTCCATAAACCGTTACCACATTACCATCGGATGTAGGAAACCGAATAATCTTTTGGGAACACAAAATATTAGCTTCATTTCTAGACAACCAATCCATACCAATCACTACGTCAAAACCGGCTAAAGTAGTAGGCAATAACTGGACCGGAAACAAACGACCTTCAATCTCAATGTCACAATCATCATAACCCACACGTATATCACTAACCGTACCATTAGCAATTTCCACCTCTATCGAGCAATCTAAAGGGTAGTGACTCTTCCTAGCTTAGGAGCAAATAAAGTAGACACAAACGACCTATTTGCACCCGAATCAAATAAAACAGAAGCAGGTTTTAAGTTAACAAGGAAAGTACCACTTACCACCTCATCGTTGTTCTTAGCATCATCCACAGTCATCTGCAAGGCTCTCACTTTTGTTGCTGAAGTGGCTGCTTTCTTCCCGTCATTCTTCATTTGTGGGCAATCAGCAATAAGATGACCCGTTTCCTGACACTTGTAACAACGAGTCTTGTCCCTACATTCCGTTGCAAGATGTCCCGACTTCCCGCACTTATGACACCTTCTTGTCTTGTCGGAACATTGACCTTCATGAACATTCTTGCAAAAAGCACACCAAGACCCATTCTTCTTTTTATCTTTGTCACCACTTGAGCTAGAATTCCCACGAAACTTCTTATTATTGTTATTAGATGACCAATTTGACCCTCTTTTGAACCCTGCTTTCTTGTCATCAACCTTCACCACAACTTTCTCACTTTTGAAGTCATCATCCAACCTCTTTGACTCCTTAATATCCGCCGATAAAGTCACATGTTGTCTACATAATCCACGATAACTAACGGGGAGACCATCACAATAAGCCACAATTTGGTCCTCCTGCCTTCGAACCAAGTGTCCAACAAACTTCAACTTCTCCATAAACGAGTGTGCATAATCAGAAATTGCACCGGGTTTAGCAACCAATGATCTAAACTCCTTTTCAATCAACCTTAACTCACGCGTTCCCACATACTCCTCTAGAAACTTCTCCTTAAAAGTTCCCCAAGGCATAACTGCAAGTACCTCAGGAGCCATAGACACTGTAGTAGCCCTCCACCAATTACGGGCATTCTTCTTCAACATCCTACTAGCACACAAAACCTTCATATCATCCGGACAATAGCAAGATGCAAAAACTACCTCAATGTCCTCGATCCACTCCAAAGCACCCACTGCATTTTGGGTACCATCAAACTCCTTGGCACCACATTTCTGAAAACTTTCATATTTGAAGTTATTAACACGAGGTGCATTAACAACTCCAAGTCCTCCACCATTAACTTCATTAACACCCACGGCTGCCATGGATGGTTCAGCACTTTGGGAGGGATTAGAGTAATTCCCTTCCGAACGCTCACCCCTTTGTTCACTCCCAATCCTTTCTGCATTTCTTTCTGCCCTCAATTGAGTTAATTCCTCTTCATTTCTCATTAAGAGAGCTCGGATAGCTCTCAATTCTTCATGTAATTGGGCTTGATTGGGAACCTGCTCTATTACCGGGTTTGCTCTATCTACTTCAGAGGCGGTTGGTGGATCACCAAGACGGCGATTTTGTACACGGGGTAGCCTTTGTTCTACTTCATTTCCAGCCCCGTTTCCGTTAGGAGGAACACCACCACCATTTCCTCCCGCTCTCTGGTTACTAGCTCTAGTGTTTGCCATTAACTCTACAAAGCAACAATGACGGTTAGCAAAAGTTAAAGAGTAACTACATATGTTAAGGCTCTACTACATATAACTAAATTATCACACACAATAATCAAGCCTTAAATCACACTCTCAATCACTCCCCAACCCGTCTTAGAGCATTCCACTTCATTAGCTAGGCATCCTACTTAAGCCTAACCTACTTCTCGTCGGTCTAAGTCCAAAATCCTACGGCAAAAGTCGAATTTTGGTTCACTTAAACCAATGCTTTGATACCAACTTGTAACACCCGACGTTTAAAAATATGGGTTTTCAAAAATCTTTCACCTAACGGTGTTAAATTGCGGAAGTAAAGACCGTAAAAGTCAAAACCGATAAAAACATTTCGGTTTCTGCATTTAGTTGGTGTTACACGCCATATCAAACAATAGTTCAAATGAAAACCCAACGGTTGCCCAACATTAAACAACCGTTCACACATTATTACATATATTCGACATCAAAATGAGATGTAATCAAAAGTCTCCATAATAAGCAACTAGGGCTAGCTAAGGAATCTGCATGCTTTCTACCCACGCTCTCACGTCCTGCACCTACAAGTCCTTCAAGCTAAACCTGAGGGAACAACCACATTAAAGAAACAAGTGTTAGCTATAAGAATAGCTAAGTAAGACCACACTTAATTTAAAAGCATTTGTCCAATTAAAACATTTCTTCGTTAATAGACAAACTCATTAGGCACAACACACAACACACATAACTGCATAACCACTTCATATCAATTAGGATAATCATCCTAAATGTGCCTATCCTGCATTAGTTCACACATTGTCACACATATCTTCGTTTACTGCATATAAGTGTGCCCTGCATCACACCCGACAGGATGATCAACCAAAGGCTAATCATCGTATGTCGTTAAGGAATGGCAAGCCAATCCAAGAGTAATCCGTATATGGAGGTTGGTCAAACCCCTCGTATTACTCGCCCTGCATTATAAAGACCATGTTGCAAGGAGCCACCCAAGCAACAACTACGTTAACGTACTCGTCCGGCTAAGACTTGTACGGGTTAAGCTTAACACTTTCCCTGCATTATATTTACGAGCTCGATTTCACACATAATAGTTTAGGCAACACACATAACCTAAACATAATCACACATTACCTTCATTTCGCTTGGGCCCTTAAACATGCAAGTGACATGGCAACCTACCAAGTCTAGTGAGCTAGGTGTACAAGCCATGTAGTATGCATATGTCACACATTAACTCCATTTCTACATTTCACACATAATAAGATACTTCGTAATTCTACATAAACTACATATCAATACACGACATTAAACAACACTTCATTTCACTACATTAGGGTCTGCATTTTAGGTCTCATGGTCAACTACATATCCCATAATACCTCCCGTGTAACCCGAGATACCCACATATATCATATGTTACCGTTAAGGAAGTTATAAGTATGAAACCTTTGCTTGTTGAACCCTCAGCGTGACAAAAGTAGTGTATCTTACCTTGATACAGCTTAACAACAAGCTACAAGCCTCATACATAACGCACATTAACTACATATAAGCATTAAATCTAAAATAGACTTAACGACACACACAATATTGACTTAACGACATTAGTCAACTAGTAAAGAAAAGTTTGGGATGTTACATACCGCTATATGTCGATGGAGTTTGATCACATAATGTCAAACTTTAAGGATTATGTGAGAGAGAATAGTGTTACTCAGTGGAAGTGGGATAAAGTTTTTGTTCTTTCTGAGGAACAGGTATATTGCCATTTTTTTTTACCATTTAACACTTTTATTTTGTTAAACAAATTTTATAATATAAGTTTCGTTTTATGATGTTTTAGTTGTATATTACCGGTTCAAAGTTGGACATTGATTTTTACATGAAGATATCTAAACATATTAAATATGAAGATAGTGAAAATGGACAAGTTGTTGCTGACTGCAATTTCAGAATGTTACTATATAAAGTTGAATTATTTTTATCTGAGTTGTTTGGTTATATAAAATCCATTTTATATAACCAATTATGGTCGTACAACTTCAAGGAATGGGAACTCAATGAATCCATCTTCCTGTCAGATGATGAGGTAAATTAAAATTATGTTCATTATTTAAATATTACAATTTATTCAACCAAAATTTTATGATGGCAATCCATTTGATTTTTGTTTGTGGCTTAAAAACGTTTTAGGGTGGAAAAGGCGCAGGCCATTTGGACATACACGTTCAATTAAATTATGGTAGGCCGGAAAGAAAGTAGCATGTTACTTGGCAGGAATGAATGAAGTTAACTCAGAATGTTTATGGTGATACGAATACTGAGTTACTTGAATTGATACTGTTTGGGTTCAGTGATGAATATGTAATTTAAATTATGTTCATTATTTAAATATTACAATTTATTCAACCAAAATTTTATGATGGCAATCCATTTGATTTTTGTTTGTGGCTTAAAAACGTTTTAGGGTGGAAAAGGCGCAGGCCATTTGGACATACACGTTCAATTAAATTATGGTAGGCCGGAAAGAAAGTAGCATGTTACTTGGCAGGAATGAATGAAGTTAACTCAGAATGTTTATGGTGATACGAATACTGAGTTACTTGAATTGATACTGTTTGGGTTCAGTGATGAATATGTAATTTAAATTATGTTCATTATTTAAATATTACAATTTATTCAACCAAAATTTTATGATGGCAATCCATTTGATTTTTGTTTGTGGCTTAAAAACGTTTTAGGGTGGAAAAGGCGCAGGCCATTTGGACATACACGTTCAATTAAATTATGTTCATTATTTAAATATTACAATTTATTCAACCAAAATTTTATGATGGCAATCCATTTGATTTTTGTTTGTGGCTTAAAAACGTTTTAGGGTGGAAAAGGCGCAGGCCATTTGGACATACACGTTCAATTAAATTATGTTCATTATTTAAATATTACAATTTATTCAACCAAAATTTTATGATGGCAATCCATTTGATTTTTGTTTGTGGCTTAAAAACGTTTTAGGGTGGAAAAGGCGCAGGCCATTTGGACATACAGTTAAATTAAATTATGTTCATTATTTAAATATTACAATTTATTCAACCAAAATTTTATGATGGCAATCCATTTGATTTTTGTTTGTGGCTTAAAAACGTTTTAGGGTGGAAAAGGCGCAGGCCATTTGGACATACAGTTAAATTAAATTATGTTCATTATTTAAATATTACAATTTATTCAACCAAAATTTTATGATGGCAATCCATTTGATTTTTGTTTGTGGCTTAAAAACGTTTTAGGGTGGAAAAGGCGCAGGCCATTTGGACATACACGTTCAATTAAATTATGTTCATTATTTAAATATTACAATTTATTCAACCAAAATTTTATGATGGCAATCCATTTGATTTTTGTTTGTGGCTTAAAAACGTTTTAGGGTGGAAAAGGCGCAGGCCATTTGGACATACACGTTCAATTAAATTATCGGGGTCCATCATAAGAAACCCAAAAACCCAACTGGGCAGTGGTGCGCCGCACCACTACTTTGGTGCGCCGCACCTGGGGTGCCGACCAGCAAACTAATTTTTGTTCTTTGATCAAACGAATTCCATACGAACCCATGCCCCAAATCCAACCTGGGGACTTAAAATTAATCCTTTTAATTGCACTTTCATCACCTTTAATCATCCTATTTATCCCTTAATCCTTTACATCATAAATCAACCAATTAATCACCCGAATACCATGAAATCGGTGAACGTTTAATCAAATAACCCAACCCAAACCCTTATGGCCTGGATTAAGACTAATATAAGACTCACACAATCATATTTCAAAAGAGGAATACCAACATTACCTGTATTAGGTGACAAAGATCCAAGATCTAAGCAATACACGATCGATTTGGCTCTAAAACGAATAGATCTAGAGAGAAACTTGAGAGGGAAGGAAGGGGATCGGCTAGGGCTTGTTTAGGAGGAAGAAAATCTGCATAATGGCTCTCTAATGACAACCCTAAGCCTCTAAACCCGTTTTTGACTTTGCACACATGTCAAAACTAGCCCCTAAGCTTCCTAATCCTTCATTGTTGGTCACAAACTACTTTATTGACCATATACATCATTAATCCTTCATTAATGTCACTACATAGACATTAATCTTCATATTACACACATTTATACTACATTAACATTTAGGCTTACAAGCCTCATACATAACGCACATTAACTACATATAAGCATTAAATCTAAAATAGACTTAACGACACACACAATATTGACTTAACGACATTAGTCAACTAGTAAAGAAAAGTTTGGGATGTTACATACCGCTATATGTCGATGGAGTTTGATCACATAATGTCAAACTTTAAGGATTATGTGAGAGAGAATAGTGTTACTCAGTGGAAGTGGGATAAAGTTTTTGTTCTTTCTGAGGAACAGGTATATTGCCATTTTTTTTTACCATTTAACACTTTTATTTTGTTAAACAAATTTTATAATATAAGTTTCGTTTTATGATGTTTTAGTTGTATATTACCGGTTCAAAGTTGGACATTGATTTTTACATGAAGATATCTAAACATATTAAATATGAAGATAGTGAAAATGGACAAGTTGTTGCTGACTGCAATTTCAGAATGTTACTATATAAAGTTGAATTATTTTTATCTGAGTTGTTTGGTTATATAAAATCCATTTTATATAACCAATTATGGTCGTACAACTTCAAGGAATGGGAACTCAATGAATCCATCTTCCTGTCAGATGATGAGGTAAATTAAAATTATGTTCATTATTTAAATATTACAATTTATTCAACCAAAATTTTATGATGGCAATCCATTTGATTTTTGTTTGTGGCTTAAAAACGTTTTAGGGTGGAAAAGGCGCAGGCCATTTGGACATACACGTTCAATTAAATTATGGTAGGCCGGAAAGAAAGTAGCATGTTACTTGGCAGGAATGAATGAAGTTAACTCAGAATGTTTATGGTGATACGAATACTGAGTTACTTGAATTGATACTGTTTGGGTTCAGTGATGAATATGTAATTTAAATTAATGAAGTGATTAGAAATCATATATAGTTTATTTACTACTAAATGTTTATCCTTTATGTAATCACTGTTTAAGTTTTTATATATTTTATCTTTAGTATTTGATATTTATTTATTTATGTTTAGTTTTTTATAAAACATGATTTCAGCTTCAAATGGTTATAATGATTGATTATTATCCATAATGTTAAATTCTATAAATCTACTCAGTATTTATTTCATAATACAGTGGTTACGTGTTGTTTTTTTTTCCTATTGTTGTAACATCCGTGAGTTTTGACCCGTTGACTTTTCGGGTAATATGACTAACAATTTAAGTTAATGAATTATTTGAGTCGTTTTGTGAATTAAATGACAATGTGTTATTTTCGGGTCGATAATATGTTTCGATCGGTGTTTAAATGTCTAATGATTGTGTTTTGGCTTGAGAAGAGAAACGGGTCGGCCCGTGGGTCACCCACGACCCATCAGCCCCTTTGACCCATTTCTCCCCCCCTTATCTCTTCCCTTGCCTTTCATTCTCTCTTCTATCTCTTTTCTCTCTTTTCTCTCTTTTCCTCTCTTTTCTCTCAAGTAAAAAGGGCAAGACAAGAACCCATTTCATTTCTACTTCTATCTATCATCGATTGGTGTTTTGGAACTGGTATAACACTAGAATCATAGTCTTTTATACCTCATTATCGTCATATCAAAGAATCAAAGGTTGAAGTTCTTGCATTTTACCCATTTTGACCTAATTTCGGGTTTGAGCTCAAGAAGGAAGTTTTGGTAAGTCTAATTCATCCCATTTACTTCTATTTATGTTAGCTTACTCGTTTCTAGTCATCTCGTACATTTACAAGTTCTAAATCGCCTTAAAACGAGTTTTGGGTCGAATTAGGGTTTGGCTAGGTTTTGATCGATTTGGAGAATTTGATGATGTTATGGATGGAGATACGGGTTTGGGCAAGTGTATTTGAGTGTTAGAGGGTCAAATGTATCATCAAAATGAGTCCTTTAGCCTTACAATGCGATTTGGGGTTTTGGTTCAAGTGGAAATAGCTTTTGGTTCTTGTTTTTCTGCACAAACTGCTGATGGTCGTGTTGCTGCCCAGTAAGGGGCGTAACCTACGGCCCTATGGGGCATAGGTTACGCTAGTTATGTTTTGACTGGGCGTAGGTTACGGCCCTTTGGGGCGTAGCTTACGCCGAATGCTCCACCTTACGCCCAAAAACCCACTGTTTACGCCACTCCAAACGCCAAAACCTTCATTTCTAGAGGACCGTAGGTTACGCCCAGTTTGACCGTAACTTACGCCAGTTGTTTTCTGACCACCGTACCTTACGCCCCTTTTGACCGTAGCTTACGCCTGGTGGTTTTGAACCACCGTAACCTACGCCAGTTTAGGGCGTAGGTTACGCCCCCTTTGTTGCTGAATTTCCTGTTTGACCTAGTTTGACTTCCAGAACCCTATTAACGCCTCGAGCATCGTTCTAAATCACTTCTTAACTTATTTAACAATGATTAAGAGTCTTAGAAGTCACTTAACGTCGAGAACCACTTTGGAAACTAATTAGGGTTTTGCCGTGAAATTGATAAGTCATGTATACGTGTTTATGAATGTTAATGTGAATGTATATGTTCGATATTTAGGTGTTGGACGTGAAGTGAACATTGTACGGCAATAACTTGACTCTATATCAAACTTAGCTTTTCTTAGCCGATCGAGGTGAGTTTCATATCTCCCTACTCGCTTGAGATTCGGGCTGAAAAGTGTAAACTTGCGTGTTTACTTACGTTGTCGATTGATTGATTGATTTGGTTTAGATGTTGGATTGATGAGACAGTTATCACGTTTGAATGACTTGGTTTATGTTTTGTTAAGTATTTCGTTAATATTAGGATAGACGTACATACATGGAAGTCGGTTATGCTTTCAAAGGGTTTTAGATGTGGTGGGAAGGCTGCGGGTGACCCTATACATAAGCATCTAGAACTTGATGAAAGTAGAATCCTCCGAAGTGTATGTACGCATCGTTTAGAGGAATTGATGGATGTTAGGAATGTGTTTGGAACGGACATATACGCCTTGTTATACTTGACTTGTACGGTACACACTCAAGCATACTTTTATTCTTGCATTGATGACGTTATTGACACGTATTTGATATACGTTGGGGTCTTACATACGTATGATACATGATTTGATGTTAATATTTCGCGTACTCATTTATTATACGCAATTACTTTACCCTTATGATCTTGTAATGATTTGATATTGTGACTAGGATAGTTGTACATACATGGAAGACGATGATACCTTTAATGAGTTGTAGATGTGGTGGGAAGGCTGCGGGTGACCCTATATATAAGCATCTATGATTCCTTAAATGTAAAGGCGTATGAAATGTATGTGCATTGTAGTTTTAGATGATTTGTTGTACGATAGACTGATGATTTGGTTGATTTACTTCCAAGTGTTTTACACTTGAGAACATGCTTTTGTACTTACTGATTGGTTGATGTACTTCCAAGTATACTTACTTGATGATTGGTTCCACATACTTCCAAGTGTCATACACTTGAGATCGCGCATTGTACGACGTACTACCAAGTTGTTAGACTTGAGAATATTGTGTTGGTAGGGGTTTTGTTGTTGTCATGGTACTCTTAGGATGCGTTATCTGATGCCTAATCGTTGGACATACCTTTTATGCATTCTGCACTTACATTGATATTTACATCCTTTGTGCATTCTTATTACACATTTACAAATAATGGTGTAATCTTGTTGTTGGACGATATTGTGTTACTTAGAGGCTCGCTGTAAGTCATGTCTAGCCTCTACTCGTATATTGTGATTATTGGCGGTGGTTCCTTATGGACCATTACTACGAACTCACCAACCTTGTGTTGACTATGCTTAGTACGCTTTTCAGGTTATCAGGTTATTCCAGGGCGTGGAGTTGATTGTTTGCTTGCTGTTTGAACCCGGACTTGGACTTATATGGATCAAGGATCCATTTGCCTTCTTTTGCTTTGTACTTGGGACTGTTAGCCATCTTTTGATGTTCTTTTGTAAACTTTGATGGTTACTTGTTCCTTATGTATTTTGATACTTGTTATTCGTATTGTATGGATTCACTGAATCCTTTAATTGCATATAGTTCATGTTCTACATTAATTCCACCTTGTGCTATATGATTTCCGTAATATTTCGAGCCTTATCGAATTCGGATTATACTTAACCCATTCGTGTTAATTGTTTGATTTTATGATGTATTGAGCATGACTATTTGAGTTAATAATGAACGATTGTAATGAAATGATATGAAATGAGTATGTGGTATCGGTATGAGAGCATTGACTACTTGTGTGACTAACATGTGAGCATTTGAGACTAACTCTCGGGTCAACGTGTCACTTGCTTTATAGAAATGGTGAGACCAAGGAGAGCCGGAACGAACTATAGGGCTGAACGGAAGAACCTCAACCGGAAGCTCAACCGGAAGTACAAGGAGGTAGAGGTAGGGGCCGTGGTAGAGGTCGTGGTAGAGGCCAAGGAAGGGGTCGTGGTGAAGTTCCTGAGCCAAACATGGCTGAGGTGATCGCTCAAACGATCGCCAATATCATGCCAACCATTATTGCTCAAGTCACGGCAAGTCTTGGGCAGAACAATGTGGCTCAAAACAATGAAGCCCCAGAAAATGTAAATAATGAAAATGCTCAACCTCAGGACGCAGAAAACGAAGAAGAGGAACCAGTGAGAGTTGATGACCGTATACCCATGTATAATCAACATGGAGGATACCGACAGGGGTGTATATTTAAAGACTTCAAAAGCTGTGGGGCGCCGGAGTTTAATGGAAGAGGCGGTCCCACATAGTGTATAAGGTGGTTTGAGGAGATCGAGGCAGTGATTGAAAGAAGTCATTGCACATATGACGACCGGATTTCTTATGCGTCTGGCATGTTTAAAAATGACGCCTTGAGTTGGTGGAACCAAGAGATAACTTTGGGGCGAACTTATAACTTGGAATGGATCGATTTCAAGAACAAGGTGAAGGCAAAGTTTTGTCCTCCCTACGAACTACAAAACTTGACCATTGAGTTTGTTAATCTCAACATGGACGGAGCTGATTACAAGGGTTATGTTAGATGATTTCAGGAGTTGTCTACCCTCATTCCTCACTTGGTGGATTCCGAGTCTCGGGCCATCGAGAAGTTTGTATTGGGCTTGAATCCTCAAGTCCGATCTTATGTGAATTCTAACATGCCTACTTCTTTGGCCGATGCTGTCAACCGAGCCGGTAGTGTGACTGAAGACTTGTTGAGGAGCGGTGTTCTGAGTAACTCCTCAACAAACAAGAGAAAGGAAATGGGAGAATCAAGTGGGATGAAGAAAATGGGAAGGTTTGATCCCAAAGACGCTAATAGGGGTAGAGTAATGGCGGCGGTGGAGCCAACGAGGAAAACTTACTTAGGACCTCACCCCTTTTGTGCAAGGTGTAATCGTCATCACTCCCCCGCTATCCAATGTGGGACTTGCTTTAATTGTAATCGACCCGGGCACGAGGCCAAAGATTGTAGAGCACCGAAAGCGGCACCATTGAATGTAGCACCTCTTCGGGCCATCCCTCCCCAAGGTAATCAACAAAGAGGCGAGTGTTTTGGATGTGGTTGTAACACCCGTCGTTTAAAAATATGGGTTTTCAAAACTTTTCACCTAACGGTGTTAAATTGCGGAAGTAAAGACTGTAAAAGTCAAAACCGATAAAACATTTCGGTTGCTGCATTTATTTGGTGTTACATGCCATATCAAACAATAGTTCAAATGAAAACCCAACGGTTGCCCAACATAAAACAACCGTTCACATGTCACAACATAAATTCGACATTAAGTACGAAATGTAAATAAATGTCTAAGCAAAGAATCGTCTATGGATAACTAAGGCTCCTTCAATGAATCTACCCAAGCTCTCACATCCTTCGTCTAATTCCATCAAGCTAAACCTGAGGGAACAACCACATTAAAGAAGCAAGTGTTAGCTATAAGAATAGCTAAGTAAGATAACACTTAATTAAAAGCATTTGTCCAATTAAAACAATCTTCATTATTAGACAAGTTTTATTAGGCACAACACACATCACACGTTCACACATATACTACATTTCGGGACCGGTTAACTGCTTTTCACCGGGCTCCATCCAACAACTTGGAGTCCTACATCTCCTTCCATATAACATTTCAAATGGTGGCATTCCAATACTTGCATGGTGACTATTATTATAAGCAAATTCAATCAACTTCAAGTGTTCATCCCATGCTCCACCATAGTCTAGTACACACGTTCCAACATATCCTCTAAGGTTTGGATGGTTCTCTCACTTTGCCCATCGGTTTGAGGATGATAGGCGGTACTCAAGTTCACTCTAGTACCAATTCTCGTTGAAGACCCTTCCAAAATTTAGACACAAATCTAGTGTCCCTATCTGAGACAATAGACAATGGAACTCCATGTTTCGAGACAACTTCATCTATATACATCTTTGCCATCTTCTTTAAAGGCACATCTTGTCGGGTAGCTAGAAAATGAGTACTCTTCGTCAATCTATCTACAATCACCCAAATCATATCATTCCCTTTCGGCGTTTTCGGTAGCTTCGTTACAAAGTCCATCGTGATATGATCCCATTTCCACTCGGGAACGTCTAATTGATGCAACAAACCATACGGCTTTTTATGGTCCGTTTTCACACGTGCACATGTCAAACACTTTGCTACAAAATGAGCTACTTCACCTTTAATATCCGACCACCAATAAATCGGCTTCAAATCTGCATACATTTTGGTGACACCGGGATGCATCGAATACCTACTTCTATGAACCTCTTCAAGGATCAACTCTCGGTTACCACCAAGCAGTGGCACCCAAATACGACCCTTGTATGTTTTAAACCCACGGCTATTAGTCTCCATCACAAGTCGTTTCTTCTTCCCAATACTCTCTTTATCAATATTATCCTTCGTTAATGCCATCTCTTGTGCTTCTTTAATTCGATCTAATAGACCCGACTTGGCTGAACTTGCATGCTCATCAACTTACAAGAAGAGCTTTGCACTTTCCTACTTAGTGCATCCGCCACTACATTGGCTTTACCCGAATGGTATTTGATTTCACAATCATAGTCTTTAAGTAATTCCATCCACCTTCTTTGTCTTACATTCATCTCCTTTTGAGTAAACATATATTGTAAACTCTTATGGTCGGTGAAAAGTGTGCATTTAGTACCATATAAGTAATGTCTCCATAATCTCAATGCAAACACCACCGCCGCTAGCTCAAGATCATGGGTAGGGTAATTCTTCTCATGAGGCTTCAACTGACGTGAAGCATAGGCAATCACTTTGTCTCTCTGCATTAAGACACAACCCAAACCCGTAATAGAAGCATCGCTATATACCACTAAATCATCAGTACCTTCAGGCAAGGCGAGGATAGGAGCTTCACACAACTTCTTTTTCAACGTTTGGAATGCATTTTCCTGCTTTTCAGTCCACTCGTACTTCACACCCTTCTTTGTTAATTCCGTCATAGGCTTGGCTATTCGGGAAAAAATCCTGAATAAACCTTCTATAATACCCAGCCAAACCAAGAAAACTCTTAATCTCGGTAGGAGTCTTTGGCTGCTCCCATTTTGAAACAGCTTCAATCTTTGAAGGATCTACTTTAATACCTTCTGATGTAATAACATGACCAAGAAACTGCACTTCTCGGAGCCAAAACTCACATTTAGAAAACTTTGTGTACAACTTCTTCTCCCTCAACACCTCCAAAACTGCTTTCAAATGTTCACGGTGTTCATCCTCTAACTTAGAATAGATCAAAATATCGTCAATAAACACAATAACAAAATGATCTAGAAAGGGGCGGCATACCCGATTCATTAAGTCCATAAACGCGGCTGGAGCATTGGTCAACCCAAATGGCATGACCAAGAACTCATAATGACCATATCTAGTCCGGAAAGCTGTCTTTGCTACATCTTCCTTCTTTACCTTCAACTGATGATAACCGGACCGCAAATCAATCTTTGAAAAATACGAAGCACCATGTAGTTGATCAAAAAGATCATCAATTCTCGGGAGAGGATACTTGTTCTTGACCGTTCGTTTGTTCAACTCACGATAGTCAATACACATGCGCATCGATCCATCCTTCTTCTTAACAAAGAGAACCGGAGCTCCCCAAGGCGAGGAACTAGGTTGTATGAACCCCTTGTCAAGTAACTCCTGAAGTTGCGTCATTAATTCCTTCATTTCTGTAGGAGCTAATCGGTAAGGTGCTTTAGCAACGGGTGTAGCACCGGGAATAAGATCTATCTGAAAAGTAAGTTCACGATCGGGAGGAATACCGGGTAGATCATCGGGAAACACATCGGGGAAATTGGATACTACATCAACACTAGCGATTGGAGACTTCTCTTTCCTTGCATCAATGACATAAGCCAAGAAATGGCTCTTGTTTTTCCTTATACATTTAATAGCTTTCATCATACCAATAATCTTTATTCCTCCTCTCTTCTTGTCTCCATACACCGTTATCACTTTACCCTCGGACATAGGCAATCGAATTATCTTTTGGGAACATAAAATACTAGCTTCATTTCTAGCCAACCAATCCATACCAATCACTACATCAAAACCACCTAAGGTAGTAGGCAATAGTTGGACTGGAAAAGAACGACCTTCAATCTCAATGTCACAATCGTCATAACCCACACGTATATTATTAACCGTACCATTAGCAATTTCTACCTCTATTGAACAATCTAAGGGAGTAGTGACTCTTTCTAGCTTAGGAGCAAATAATGTGGACACAAACGACCTATTTGCACCTGAATCAAATAAAACAGAGGCAGGCTTGAGTTAACAAGGAAAGTACCACATACCACTTCATCGTTGTTCCTTGCGTCATCAACCGTCATTTGAAGAGCTCTCACTTTGTTGCTGTCGTGGCGGTCTTCTTTCCAACATTCTTCATCTGTGGACAATCGGCAATGAGATGACCCGTTTTTTGGCACTTGTAGCAACGAGTCTTGTCCCTACATTCAGTGGCAAGATGTCCCGACTTCCCACACTTATGGCACCTTCTTGTCTTGTCGGTACAATGCCCTTCATGAATTGTCTTGCAAAATGTACACCATGAACCATTCTTCTTTTTATCCTTGTCACCACACGAGCTACCACTTCCACGGAACTTCTTATTATTATTGTTATTGGAAGACCAATTTGACCTTCTTTTAAACCCCGACTTCTTATCATCACTCTTCTCAACCTTCTTATCCGAAGCGAAATCATCGTCAAGCTTCTTAGACTCCTTGATAGCTTCAGTCAGAGTCTTGTGCTGCCTGCAGATACCTCGATAACCCGGAGGCAAACCATCAACATAGCAAGCAACCTGATCCGCATCAGTACGGAATAAATGACCCACGAACTTCATCTTCTCCATGAAGGAACGAGCATACTCGTTGACCTTCCGACTTCAGCCGTCAAGGCACGAAACTCCTTTTCCATCTTACGCTGCTCAGGAACCCCAATATATTCCTCAATGAATTTTTGCTTAAAGTTAGCCCACGAGATAGCAGATACCATAGCTGGAGTCATCGAAATAGTAATGCTCTTCCACCAATCCCGAACACCTTCTTTCAACATTCGACTAGCGCACAACACCTTCTTATCCTCGGGACAGTCACAGGCTTCAAAGACCATCTCTGTATCATCGAGCCATTCCATGCAACCCACTGCATTAAGGGTTCCATCAAACTTCTGACCTCCACACTTCTGGAAACTTTCAAACTTAAATCGAGGGGCTTGAACGACATTAGGAGGAACCATAACAGCATTAGCAGGGTGAACAGCAACAGCATCGACCGGTGGCTCAGAGTGGTGAGAAGGCACTAAATAGTTGCCATCAGTTCCTTCAGCATTTTCAGCAAGCGCGTTGTTCAATTGTTCCTGTGTCTGGGCCAATCGGGTCTGGAGAGTCCGTACGAGATTGTACAACTCAGCCGCGCTAGGGATTTGTTCCACCACTTCCTCGTTAACCCTAGGTGGATTGCCGGGAGGTGGAGGCATAGGACCCAATGAGCCTTGCTGATTGACCTGGCGGGGATTTCCTCGATTTTATTTGCATTGGCTGCAACAGCAGCAGCAGCATTTGCAGCGCCTGCACCTGGATGGACAGGTGGGGTAATGCTAGCAGTAGCTCCATCACGTCGGAAGTTGCGGTTGCGAGTGTTAACCATTTTCCTTTAATAAAAAGGTAGAGTCGATAAGCGCAAGTTAAAGCAAAATGCTTGATAGGATAAGGCTAAAACATATCATCGTAACGTCTCATAAGCCCTATCACACTCGCACTCGTCCCAACCCATCCTACATCATCTTTCATTAAAACTAAGGCATCCTACAAATACCTAGCATGCATATCTTAAGTTTAAGTCCAAATCCTATGGTTAATAGGCCTTGGTTCACTTAAACCACTTCTCTGATACCAACTTGTAACACCCGTCGTTTAAAAATATGGGTTTTCAAAACTTTTCACCTAACGGTGTTAAATTGCGGAAGTAAAGACTGTAAAAGTCAAAACCGATAAAAACATTTCGGTTGCTGCATTTATTTGGTGTTACATGCCATATCAAACAATAGTTCAAATGAAAACCCAACGGTTGCCCAACATAAAACAACCGTTCACATGTCACAACATAAATTCGACATTAAGTACGAAATGTAAATAAATGTCTAAGCAAAGAATCGTCTATGGATAACTAAGCTCCTTCAATGAATCTACCCAAGCTCTCACATCCTTCGTCTAATTCCATCAAGCTAAACCTGAGGGAACAACCACATTAAAGAAGCAAGTGTTAGCTATAAGAATAGCTAAGTAAGATAACACTTAATTAAAAGCATTTGTCCAATTAAAACAATCTTCATTATTAGACAAGTTTTATTAGGCACAACACACATCACACATTCACACATATACTACATTTTGACTTCATATTAATTAGGATAATCATCCTAAATGTGCCTATCCTGCATTAGTTCACACATTGTCACACGTATCTTTGTTAACTGCATATAAGTGTGCCCTGCATCACACCCGACTGGATGATCAGTCAAAAGACTACTCATCTTACGTCGTTAAGGAGTGGCAAGCCAATCCAAGAGTAATCCGTATGTGGAGGTTGGTCAAACCTCTCGTATTACTCGCCCTGCGTTATAAAGACCATGTTGCGAGGAGCCACCCAAGCAACAACTGCATCAACGTACTCATCCGGCTAAGACAAGTACGGGTTAAGCTTAACACTTTCCCTGCATTAGTTTTATGAGCTCAATTTCACACATATAGATTGGGTCCCTGCATTCCCAAACATTCACACACATATAGTCTAGGTAACACACATTCCCAGACATTCACACACTTTAACTTCATTACGTTTGGATCCTTAAACGTGCAAGTGACATAGTAACCTAGCAAGTCTAGTGAACTAGGCGTACAAGTCAAGCATGCATATCACACATTAACTTCATTTCTATATATCATGCATATCAAGATACTTCATTAAACTACATCAACTGCATAGCTACATACTACATTAAGCAATACTACATTACACTACAATAGGGACTGCATCTCAGGTCTCATGGTCAACTGCATAACCCATAATACCTCCCAAGTAACCCATATGCCCACATGCAATATAAAGATACCGAATGGAAGTGTTTACGATTTGAAACCAGCTTTTAGTTGATCCCCCAGCGTGTCAAAGTAGTGTATCTTACCTGGTAGTAGTGTACGCGCGCAAACAAAAGCTAATAGTGCTTAATAGTAATCCCCGACACCTATCGTACATTAACATATAAAATATAAGTCATTTGGGACCTTAACGAACTTAGTTTTGTTCTTAAACCTCACTTTAGCTTCAAAACGAATTTAACCAACGAATTTGGCTTCAAACGAAGATGAACTTCGTTTGCCAAACGAATTTAGACCTCATAAAACGAATTTAGGTTAACTGGAACGAATTTGGACTTTCCTTAACAAACGAATTTGAACTTCATATGAGCAAACGAATTTGAGTTTCATTTTGACAAATGAACATAAGCTCCTATCAAATGAAATTAGTTCCAAATGATTTTAGGCTGTCAACATCAAATGAATTTGGCCTCAAACGAAGTTAAACTTCGTTGGGGCAAACGAATTTAGATTTGCAGGAACGAATTTGTCATCAGCAAACGGATTTAAGCTTATTTTCGACCAGAATTCATAAAACGACTTCGTTCTTCATTTTTCCAGAAATCAATCAACTTTGGCTTCACCCAAAACATGTTTTTGACATACATAGACCTCTTTTGATCATCAAGATCGATTACAAACTCGTTTGACATCGTTTAGAACATTAATTGGCTTAAACATAATATAAACCCTAACTTAATCAAAACCCCTTTCAAAAATCAGATTTAATTCGTTAATATATGACCTTTGAATCTGAAATACAAATAATAATCGTGGATTACCTGCATCAATGATAGCCAAACAGATTCAATGCAAAACACTTGATTGTATGACCCAAAACTTGTAGATTTTGCTAAAGGATTCAAGAAAGGTTTGGAATATACTTTGTGTTTGTCTTTTAATTATGTTTAGGCTGGAAACTAACCCTAGATTAGGCTAATCCCACCCTAAACCCGTTTTTAACTTTTCACCTTTGGCAAAATTAGTCCCTAGACTTCCAAATCCTTCATTATTGGTCACAAACTACATTATTGACCATATACAACATTATCCCTTCATTAAATGTCACTTCATAGACATAAACCTTCGTATTTCACACATTTATACTATATTAACATTTAGGTTTTCAAACCTCACACATAACACACATTAACTACGTATATGCATATATTCACACTAGACTTAACGACACACATGAGGTTGACTTAACAGCGTTAGTCAAATCTTAAAGAAAAGTTTGGGATGTTACAGTGGTAGTCGTACTCACTACCGTAACAATTGTCCGCAATGGGTGGGACAACAAGTTGAAGTGGCGGTCCATCCGAATCAGCTCCAAATTACCGGGCCGAACCAAAACCGGGGCCAACAAGGTCAACAAGTTCAACCTCGAGGCCGAGCTTTTGCGGGAAATGGCAATGGGGGCCAAAATGATCCAAACGTCGGTTAAGGTACATTACTCTTAACGGTCGTTATATTATGGCACTACTCGATATTGGAACAGACTATGATCTCGTTTATCCAAACGTTACTCCTTTGAATTACGTTCGTTCGTGTGTTTTAGAATTATATGTTTAAAATTTTTGGATGTTTAGCGACTCCATAACTAAATTTGTCAAATACCCCGTGTATCTATCTTGACTCTAGAAAACGACTAAACTCTTTACGTACTTGGTGCTCTATGATATTAAGGTTCTTGACGATTAAATAAGTGCAATCTGAATACCAACGGTTAATACGGATCTTAGTTGTGTAGTAGGGTTTCTAGTGTAAAAATACATAACGGTAGGGTTCTTAATGTCCCATGTACATCTTCCAACTCAAAGGTCCTTAGAACTACCGTCTCAAGAATCTGAAAACTAGCGTCGTCTCTATTAATCTTGAATCTCCCGAACGCTTTTCCGGGTGACTTACCGGGCTTGTCCCATCACGATAACTTAAATTTCGTATATGCTTAACTTCCTAACATCGCTCGCGTAGTCAAAACCCTTATAGACTTCTGAGATGCGAATAAGCTCGTAGTGAAAGACCGGGAGAGAGATTCGAAGGAAAACAAATTATAATGGATTTCATCATGAAGTCGCCGATGACAAGAAGTGGTCACGATACGACGAAACCGGTAAAGTCTGACAACTTGGCACATTAGTATGTAGAAGAAATGGTGTAGGTGCACAGAGATTCGATTTCTATCAGTTCAGATAAAGAAAGTCGCTTAACTCCAGTTCAGGGAGCCATCCAATGAACAACGGGTACTCAAACCGACTTGAGACTGGATCACATGTAAAGAAAATGTGCTTATGACCATGGCAGAAATCTTGTGCAATGAAAGTTGTTACGCGAGTATTCGAACGTCACTAACCAAAGCATTAAGTAGTAAAGGTGTTACTCTCCGTTGGATGAGCCAAGAATCGAAGAAATCCAATGCAGCGGGCCTAAAATAGTAATTGGAATGACAAGAACAACTTCTCAAACTAAGAAGATAGCAACTAGCTTGCATGCTACGAAGGAAGTGGGTCGATGTGTGTTGAAGACCGTTAGAGTTGAAACCTAAGTACCCCACATTTGTCTAACTATTAGTGTTTTGTTGAATTTCGGGACGAAATTCTTTCAACGGGGGAATAATGTAACATCCGTGAGTTTTGACCCGTTGACTTTTCGGGTAATATGACTAACAATTTAAGTTAATGAATTATTTGAGTCGTTTTGTGAATTAAATGACAATGTGTTATTTTCGGGTCGATAATATGTTTCGATCGGTGTTTAAATGTCTAATGATTGTGTTTTGGCTTGAGAAGAGAAACGGGTCGGCCCGTGGGTCACCCACGACCCATCAGCCCCTTTGACCCATTTCTCCCCCCTTATCTCTTCCCTTGCCTTTCATTCTCTCTTTTCTCTCTTTTCCTCTCTTTTCTCTCAAGTAAAAAGGGCAAGACAAGAACCCATTTCATTTCTACTTCTATCTATCATCGATTGGTGTTTTGGAACTGGTATAACACTAGAATCATAGTCTTTTATACCTCATTATCGTCATATCAAAGAATCAAAGGTTGAAGTTCTTGCATTTTACCCATTTTGACCTAATTTCGGGGTTGAGCTCAAGAAGGAAGTTTTGGTAAGTCTAATTCATCCCATTTACTTCTATTTATGTTAGCTTACTCGTTTCTAGTCATCTCGTACATTTACAAGTTCTAAATCGCCTTAAAATGAGTTTTGGGTCGAATTAGGGTTTGCTAGGTTTTGATCGATTTGGAGAATTTGATGATGTTATGGATGGAGATACGGGTTTGGGAAAATGTATTTGAGTGTTAGAAGGTCAAATGTATCATCAAAATGAGTCCTTTAGCCTTACAATGCGATTTGGGGTTTTGGTTCAAGTGGAAATAGGTTTTGGTTCTTGTTTTTCTGCACAAACTGCTGCTGGTCGTGTTGCTGCCCAGTAAGGGGCGTAACCTACGGCCCTATGGGGCGTAGGTTACGCTAGTTATGTTTTGACTGGGCGTAGGTTACGGCCCTTTGGGGCGTAGCTTACGCCGAATGCTCCACCTTACGCCCAAAAACCCACTGTTTACGCCACTCCAGACGCCAAAACCTTCATTTCTAGAGGACGTAGGTTACGCCCAGTTTGACCGTAACTTACGCCAGTTGTTTTCTGACCACCGTACCTTACGCCCCTTTTGACCGTAGCTTATGCCTGGTGGTTTTGAACCACCGTAACCTACGCCAGTTTAGGGCGTAGGTTACGCCCCCTTTGTTGCTGAATTTCCTGTTTGACCTAGTTTGACTTCCAGAACCCTATTAACGCCTCGAGCATCGTTCTAAATCACTTCTTAACTTATTTAACAATGATTAAGAGTCTTAGAAGTCACTTAACGTCGAGAACCACTTTGGAAACTAATTAGGGTTTTGCCGTGAAATTGATAAGTCATGTATACGTGTTTATGAATGTTGATGTGAATGTATATGTTCGATATTTAGGTGTTGGACGTGAAGTGAACATTGTACGGCAATAACTTGACTCTATATCAAACTTAGCTTTTCTTAGCCGATCGAGGTGAGTTTCGTATCTCCCTACTCGCTTGAGATTCGGGCTGAAAAGTGTAAACTTGCGTGTTTACTTACGTTATCGATTGATTGATTGATTTGGTTTAGATGTTGGATTGATGAGACAGTTATCACGTTTGAATGACTTGGTTTATGTTTTGTTAAGTATTTCGTTAATATTAGGATAGACGTACATACATGGAAGTCGGTTATGCTTTCAAAGGGTTTTAGATGTGGTGGGAAGGCTGCGGGTGACCCTATACATAAGCATCTAGAACTTGATGAAAGTAGAATCCTCCGAAGTGTATGTACGCATCGTTTAGAGGAATTGATGGATGTTGGGAATGTGTTTGGAACGGACATATACGCCTTGTTATACTTGACTTGTACGGTACACACTCAAGCATACTTTTATTGTTGCATTGATGACGTTATTGACACGTATTTGATATACGTTGGGGTCTTACATACGTATGATACATGATTTGATGTTAATATTTCGCGTACTCATTTATTATACGCAATTACTTTACCCTTATGATCTTGTAATGATTTGATATTGTGACTAGGATAGTTGTACATACATGGAAGACGATGATACCTTTAATGAGTTTGTGTTACACATGACAATATTAATAAATGTTAACTTATTTCCAGAAAATAAGCAAAAGTTGATTTGGAATATGGTCAATTTGATTCTGCTTACTTTAGATATCATCATTTGATTCCGCATATATACATCCGTTGGATCAACTGTAACATTAAATGTCATCCATTTAAATTCGATATTAATATGTTGTTGATTAAGTTTCATATAACATCTAATCCATATACACTCTAATTTATGAGAGTGTTGAATGCTGATAGAATGATGGATAATTAATTTTCATTTATTCGGTCTTGTATTGTAACTGCTGTGTTTTACTATTGTCTTTACTGTATTCTGAGCAGTTTTTAATTGTGTGTGTTTTATGGTGGTTGTCTATTGACTAAGTCTAATTTCCCCTACAAAAAAGGAGGAAACTGATTTTCCACTACCATCTTTATATTGCCTATATATACGACACGTTGGTTACATAAACACATGTGAATTCGATAAAACTATTATTAGCACATAGTTTTCCACAAAATGTCTATTACATGTGATACTGGTGGTTTGAATAATGGATCGTCTATGGATGTTGATTATGTTGTTGTTGGTAGTTGTCGTGCTGAAGAAAAGATTGTTGTTAATACAATGATGCATCAAGAAATTGAAGGTGATTTTGTTGATGATCTTTGTGACAACTTAGAAAATATGTATAATTTATTCTCTGAAGCTGCACGATATATGTCTCTGGAGTTTCAAGACATAAAATCAAACTTTAAGAAGTATGTGAAAGAGAACAACTTTATCTATTGGGTTTGGGATAAAATTGTTTGTCTTTCTGAGGATCAGGTATATTACATTTATTTTTATATTGTTTCAATTTTACACTTTTAAGTCATTTACGATTGTGTTTAATATAATGTTCGTGGTATGGTGTATAGTTGTATTTTCCAGCTTCAAATTTGGACATTCACTTTTACATGAAGATATCTAAACATATTCAAGCTGAAGATGGTATCATTGGACAGGTTGTTGCTGCCTGCAATTTAAACATTTTACTGTATAAAGCTGAAGTATTTTTATCATCTGAGTTTGGTTGCATAATATCCAATTGTGTAAAAGAACTTATGTACAATAACTTTTGTCGATGGGAATGCAGTGAGTCTATTTTTCTTTCAAATGATGAGGTACCGAAAATACTATGTAATTATTCAAGATTTTAATTTATTGAAATATTATTTAATAATGTCAATCCTTATGATTTTTGTTTATTGGTTAATAATGTTTTAGGGTGGTAAAGCGTCAGGCCATTTGGATATACAATTTGAGTTGAAAATTATCAGGCCGGAAAAAGATGATGGATTTGCTGAAGTACACTTGGCTGATCTGGATGAAGTTAACTCAGATGTTACATATGATTTTGGTGATACAAATTCTGAGATAGTAGAAGTTATAATGCCTGAGTTACTTGATGTTGATTTGGATTCTTGAAGTTATTGTGTATAGTATTTTTTAAATGTTTTAAGTTTTATTGTATTGTTATGTTTCTTTATCATGAATGTAATGTAGACATGTTATATTTTCGAGTGGCATTATAATTAGTTGATATGTTTTACTGATTTATTATATATATATATATATTATATATATATATATATATGTAAATGTAGTTTATTTAAAATTAAAATTGTATACTTGTATTGAAAAAAATAATCAGTATTTAACTTATAAATTAGGAGTTATTTTATTGTGTAGTTGGTAGAATGGTAATGGTAAACTTATTTATGTCATAACGTATTTGACTTAATATGTCACATGTAACCATTATGACGGTTTTCAGTCATCATGACTGTTGAGTAACCCACGTCTTTGTGTGACGGTTCAAAATCATGATGACGGTTTGATTTTTAGTGTTCAAATATAGTTGACTTGCTTGGAGGCTCAGAACCCCATATCTTACTTCTATAAAAAGGTGTCCTTTCTATTCAAGTTAATCGCATTGATAAAATACAATTAAATTACACTTTGTTCAATACACTTGACATTACTAAATTTTTTTGTAAAATGGCATCAGACAGTCTATGGAATCGATTGGACTCTACTCAAAAAATTCGCTATGTAAGTATATCTTCATGTATATGTGTTATTATTCTATATATATTGAAATCTGATTTTTTTTTCCAGAATCTTGACCAGGTTCAGAAGGAACATGAAGATGAGATAAGAAGGAAAGATCTTGTCATTGGGAGGATAAAATCGTGTTTGATGAGTTTTATTGAAGTCAGGAAGATTAATGAACGACGTTTAAGGAAGAAACTTAAAGAGGTTACGGCGGAGTTGCATGATGTGAAGTCAGAGTTAAACAATATTAAATGCGAGCACCCTGAGATATTTAACAAATAACTTAGTCTGACATTATTTTGGTGTTAATGATATTGTGTAGTAGGCCAGATCGTATGTATTTATGTTTGTTATATATTTTAAAAGTTATTAGTTTCGTTATTACAAGAACTTTTGATTTATTGTATTCTGGTAAATTTTTTGGGTATGAATACAATTGAAACAAATTGTTTATGCTATTTATAATTATGCATTTGCTTTTTAGTGTTCAAAGAAATAATAATAAGAAAATAATTTATTTATTTATTGTGACGGTTTTCAGTCATATTGGCGGTTCAGAACCCCATATAGCCCTTTTATGAAGAAGTTTTCTCTATATTTAGGTTATTTCCAACTATAAATACACTCAATATTATTAAGTTTCTTTGTAAAATAACATCAGATAGTTTTCGGAATAGTTTGGACTGTAATGAGAGAATTCGATATGCAAGTATATGTTAATTTGTATATTGTAACATCCTAGAATTTTTAGACCAATGAAAATTAACCTTATTAATAGTTTTGACATTAAAATGATTTCCTAGTATTTTATTTTAGGATAAGGGGTTAATTTAGTTGGAACTTTAGTGGATAGCGGGTATTTTTACCCACCAAAAATTGTTATAGGACGTGGCAGAGAAAGGAGAGTGCCAGCCATCTCCTATTTTGTGACTCACCCTCCATCTCCATTTTCTTCTTCTCCTTCTCAAAGCTTCTCTTCATTTCCATCCTCTTTACAATTAAAACTTCTAATTCAATCAAGAAATCCTCCAAGCATTTACATGAATAATAATCTTTCATCTTCTTAGCAATTAAATATGGGGTTTATAATTGAGTGTGATTCACCCTCCATAATCAAGGAATTTTTCAAATAATAATAATATCCAAGTATTCTAACAATAAGGAAATCTAGGGTTTTGGTGGTGTGTGTATATGGGCCGAATTCCACAAGGAAGAAAGGAGAAAGTAGAAGTTTGTAATTCTTCCATTCTAGTTGCTATTGCTCAAAGGTATAATTTTATTCTATAAATAAATTAGGGTTCATGCAAGTAATTAAGTTGGGGTTTTAATTAAATGGGTCAATTGAGTTAATTTTGATTTAGGGTTCATGATGTATGGAATTTGGGGGTTTTTCTTAAAATGGATTATTTACTTAAAATCAAGCTAGGGTTCATCAAAATTGATAAAATTGGGAATGTTTGAATGAGTTGGCTATGTGGTAATGCTTTTCCTAAATTATTACTTGTAAATAAGCATATTGTTGTGTAGTAATATGAATATTTTGATAAAAGTGTTTTAGTGATTTTCATGGCCAAAGTAAGAAAATGATGGTTTGAGTAATAATGTAGTATGACCATATAGAAATGATTATGAGAAAATGTAAATAATGATTTTTGAGTAAAATGTTGTATGGTCATATTTATGAGATAATGAAATGGTGATTTTTGTATTAAAATGAGTTATGGCCATGATGTTGTGAAGTAAATTGAGATTTTGAAAGAAGCCAACTTTAGAGAATGATGAGAATGTGAATTATGTAAAAGTTGGGTTGGGCATTGAGATGCTAGTAAAGATAGTAAAGTAAGGTTTGATAGCCTTGTTTATGAAGTAATTGAGCTTGATGACCTTATATGTGTAAATTGTGAGTTATTGCTAGGTGAAAAGCAATATGATTGTTAGATGGTCATCATGGATTTGTTTGTCGCGAAGGAGGTGAGTACTCTTGCATACGATCATATATACGTTGGGTCAATTACCATACGATGTTGAGCAGTTTCCATGTGTGGTAATTGATTTGGCGTTAGGGCCTAATTTGAGGCCGGGACCTAAGAATCCCATAGTTGAATTGAGATGAGGCCTAAGAACCTCCGGGACCTAAGAATCCCATAGTTGAATTGAGATGAGGCCTAAGAACCTCTGGGACCTAAGAATCCCATAGTTGATTGAGATAAGGCCTAAGAACCTTTGAGGTCTAAGAACCTCTCGAGATCATTGTTTAGCGTATATGGATCCATGTATGAGTTGTTAGCGCAAAGGTGAGTATGCAAGTGATGGTATGACGATGCCATTGGCTACATGTGATAGTCCTTTGTGTGTTTTGCCCTCCTTCGTGTGTATAAGCGTATGCAATGGTATTCACTAAGCTTTGGCTTATTCTTCTAGTTGTTACCCTTTTTATAGGTTGTCCCGGAAGTGAAGCAAAGTTAAATGCTTGAAGATTGAAGTCGAATTGTAATTTGGAAATGCTTTTCATATGCGGTAAATTGGTATTGTTGTTAGAACCCATAGTAGTCTCCCTTTGACTTTTGGCTCATGATATCCCATGTCTTTGAGTAGAAATGTTGTTCATGTTGATCTCAAACTTATGAGTCTTAAATTGTAAGGTTAAATAAGTTGTTGTCAAGAGGCGTTTTGGATGTTGGCAACTTGGGTAATTCGGGCAAGTGACCCATTTGGTTGTAAAATGAATGCTTGATCAAATAGATACTTTTGTTATGTTTATTTCCGTGTCTAAAACTTGTAAAGTTTTGTTACGTACATTTCTGCAAAAAGTTGGGTTAGAGTCATGGTTTTGGTATCTTGATGTATTGTAAAACCCTACTCGGTGTCAACTTGGGTAAAATGACCCGTTTCGTCGTAAATGCTACACTTGATCAAATGAAAGCTTTCGGAATGTTGAATCATGTGTCAAATACTTGTTTGAACTTGGAAAAGATGTATCTTGATGTTTGGTTTTGAGTTGGAAATTGTAAGTTGATTGAGTGTCAAAAATAAAATTTGGTGTTGTTGCTGTACAGGACTCCCACTGCGGCGCAGTGAGGATGAGCACTCCCACTGCGGCGCAGTGGGAATATCCACTGCGGCGCAGTGAGGATGAGCTCCCACTGCGGCGCAGTGGGATGAGCACTCCCACTGCGGCGCAGTGCGATATCTCTGTTAAATTTTTTTTTATCGCTTTCTTCTATTTATCTAGTTGTGTCGTTTCATATATGGTATGGTTTTATATCTTTTAAATTTTGATTTGTTTTTATTTTTTTCAGAATCTTGACCAGATTCAGATTGAATTTGATAATGAAATAAGAAAGATTGATGATGTCATTAAGAGGATGCAAACATGTTTGACGAATGTTGTGCAGTGCAGGAGGATTGAGCGACAACGTGCAAAGGAAAAGCTGGAGGAGGTTATGGTGGAATTGCATGCAGTGAAGTCAGAGTTAAGCAAATTAAAAGTATTATAAATGTCACACCCCATTATAGCGGAAATATAGGGTTAACAAATAATTGCGTACTTATCAGAAGGTAAATAGAGATTACATCTATTAATCCAAATACAAGTCTATTACAAGTATAATCGTTCAGATGTGGATCCCAATACACGGATACAAACTATCCTCAATTGGAAATGGGTCCACTTAATACAATAATAACATTTGGACAACTAAGTACAATTAGGACTAATAAAACGATAGTCCTCAGAGGTCTGACGCTAATTGTACGTCCAATGTTCAAAAGATGGCTTCACGAAGTCATATACGCTTCCAATACTTACTGTTGGTTACCTGAAAAGCATGAAATTTGAGAGGATCAACTATCGAAATAGTTGGTGAGTTTACAGAATGTTTGACCAAGTTTATTCGTCATTGTGAGCACACAATGACTTGTAGTTATTTTCAACAAGACAATCAGAATCCAACACTTGATAATATTTCATAACAAGACAGCCGGGGTCTAAGTCCAACTAAAGCATATGACAGCCGGGAGCCAAGTCCGACAGTATCAGTCACTATGCTACATTGCTTCGCACAGGATTTCCTTCTACTAGTGGGTGCGGACCCTAAACAAGACAGTCAAGAACTAAGTCTGACCACTAGGGTTCCATAACAATGATAACTACAGGGACAACATTTTAGTTCGTCAAACACAAAGAAACATTTTAATCAGCCATCACACGGCAATTTAACGTCATTTTATCCAACATTTAATAAATGACACGTATACACATTTTCACAGCCTCTAACATGGCAAATTTACTTCAAATGATCTAAGCATCCAAATCACATGGCATACTTACAAAACAATCATTTATTTAACAAATCGTGTATACAATAACACATGCTTTTCAGGCCCAAAGTAAAAGGAAAAGGGCGCCATAAACTCACCTTAGCGATCTAGTGCTAAAAGGTGCAAAGTAGCTCGAGAAGATTCAACAATCAGTTCTCCACGTTATCCAAAACCTATGATATCATTACCAATAATGAGGATCAAATCTCTTGACGACGAGTATCCTACGTACAACTACTTAGCTATAGACCCTAGAATGCCGTAACCGAGAACGTGTTTCAAACTTTCATTTTGTTTACCTTTAGTTGGTAAAAATCAATGACATAGTCATTAAAAGTAGTATAAAAATACCATAATGTCAACCCTACAACCTCAACAAGTTGATTTAGCACGATTAAGTCAAGTCATAAGTCCCTAAACACATTTTCAACTTAAATGAGTGTGAACAAGACGCATTCGACTTGACCCTTTTAGAAATGAGAGAAGTCTCGTACAAGAAGAGTGTTATTACTAGAAACTAGACTCTCTTACGATTCCAACGATAGGTCATAAGACTTAATTGGAGTCACGGATCAAAAGTTATTAACATTTGAAAATTGACGCGCAAAATTTTACAGAGGGTATCCACTGCGCCGCAGTGAGCCATTGCCAAGCTCACTGCGCCGCAGTGAGCTAACCACGAACAAACAGGCCCTAGCCACTGCGCCGCAGTGGCCAAATTCTGAACCAGAAGCAGTAGCTGCAGTTTATGCAGGAAAACCAAACCCAAAACCTTCAAACTCGACCCAAATCAATCCAAAACGATTTGTAGGAGCTTGTAACCCATTTTGAAGCATAACTAAACATTATAAACCATAAATACACATAACCCAACCCATAATTTCATCCATAACATCATCGAATCTTCCGAAACGATCAAATCAAACCAAAACCCTATTTAAACCCTAATTCCATTTTAAGTTGTTTTAGGCCATGTAAAAACTCGAAATGACTAGAAAAGAGTAAGTAAACATAAATAGGCGCAAAAGGGATGATTTAGACTTACCAAAAATTGATGTTCTTGAAGATAGTTGAAGAATATGTAGATGAAGATGATGATGATGATATAACTTCAAATGATATAGCCTTAAGATCTTTCAATCCTTCCTTTGCCAAAAACTAGATTTTTGATGATGATAAGAGATTGAGAGAGTTTTAGATTGAAGAGTATTTGTGAAGTGTGTGTGTGTGGTGTGTGTTTGGATCGACCAGGGAGAAAGAAAAAGGGGGGAAGGGCTTTGTTGGCCTATTTCCCTCCTCTCAGAATCAAATCAGTCCATGTGGCTTCATTTGGGATATTTTAGTATCCCCTAATTTGGTAAAATGCTTACAATTAAATACCGTTTGTCTAAAAGATTAAGATGTAAAGTAAAGGTATTTTCCCTCGTCTCATTTTAGTTAAGACAAGTAAATAAAATTAAATAAACTAAACTTTTAGAAATATTTAGTTTAGACAGTCTATTTACTGTGTTCAATTATAACATTTAAATCTTTATTTAACGTTATTTTAAGACTCGGCATTCGTCTAAATAGCTAATAGTCTACGTCATAAGGATACGTCTAATTGAACTATATCAAATGTTCAATTAACTAATAATTTCTACGTCATAATCTCTAAATTAGACGAAATTATAATAATGATCGAGATTAGGACTAACCCGTTGTTAATAAATTACGAGTTGTCACAATAAAACTGCTATTTGTATATTTTATTTTTCTTTATTTTTTTTTCATTTAAAACTGTTGCAGTTATGTGCATGTTTAGTATTTATGGTTTTATGGGAGTTGGTAATTGACCAAGTCTAAATTTTCCTATAAAAACGGACACAACTGATTTGGAACTGCTTCTTATTTGTTCTATATAAGACGGGTTTGATTACACATAAACGTACAATATTTGTGTAAAATTTTCATTCTCTATCTAATTATTCAGAGCAAAATTTACAAAAAAAATGTCTCAAGAAAATAATGATTGGGCATCATCTGATGGCATTGCTAGGGTGGTTGGTTCTGGGGTAGTTGAAATTCTTAACTCTGAGAATAAGTGTGGTGTGAATGAGTTCAAGTGGCAATCAGAGTCGGATATCATGTTTTCCAAAGATGATGAAGTGGAAAAACTCAGTAATGCATATGATACATTATGCAAAACTGAGTATTTTATGATATTTCAGTTTGAGCGATTGATATATACTTTTAAAAAATACGTTAAGGAGAGTGGAGTTAATTATTGGAAATGGGAACAATCAGTTTGTCTTTCTGATGATGAGGTCTATTGTTTTGTTTTATTTTTTTTATATTTTACTTAAATGTCATTATTTGTTTTTAATACGTAAATTTGTTTTATTATTTTAGGATGCTGAAGCTGGTGACAAATTGGACATTCATTTTGAAATAAAAAAGTCCACCGCAGAGAAAAAACAAGAAGTGGTTGCAAAAGAAATGTGTCAAAGCGTTAAAGGTGAAGGTGGTTGGATATCTGAAACTGAGGATACGAAGGTTGATAATGGGATTGTTAAGGAGAACGTTGTTACTGAGGGTAATAACTTTGATAATGATGTCAAAATTGAACCAGATTCTGGTGTTAAGTTATTCAATGATGTTAAAGGTGAAGGTGGTTGGATATCTGAAACTGAGGATACGAAGGTTGATAATGGGATTGTTAAGGAGAACGTTGTTACTGAGGGTAATAACTTTGATAATGATGTCAAAATTGAACCAGATTCTGGTGTTAAGTTATTCAATGATGTTAAAGGTGAAGGTGGTTGGATATCTGAAACTGAGGATACGAAGGTTGATAATGGGATTGTTAAGGAGAACCTTGTTACTGAGGGTAATAACTTTGATAATGATGTCAAAATTGAACCAGATTCTGGTGTTAAGTTATTCAATGATGTTAAAGGTGAAGGTGGTTGGATATCTGAAACTGAGGATACGAAGGTTGATAATGGGATTGTTAAGGAGAACGTTGTTACTGAGGGTAATAACTTTGATAATGATGTCAAAATTGAACCAGATTCTGGTGTTAAGTTATTCAATGATGTTAAAGGTGAAGGTGGTTGGATATCTGAAACTGAGGATACGAAGGTTGATAATGGGATTGTTAAGGAGAACGTTGTTACTGAGGGTAATAACTTTGATAATGATGTCAAAATTGAACCAGATTCTGGTGTTAAGTTATTCAATGATGTTACAGGTGAAGGTGGTTGGATATCTGAAACTGTTAGAAATCTAAAATGGTGTTAAAATGTAAATGTATTAGAGGTGGAAGTGGCATTAGTGAAACTTAGATTTATGATATAAATAGCCCCCTTTCACACATTATTTGTAAGCCTTTTCCCATTTCCATAATTAATCCCAATCATTCAACTTTAATTCTCTCTAATCTCCATCTTCAACCTCCATACACACACAAACACCTTTTCACACACTAACTCCATTTTTGCACAAATCAAGCTCAAATTTCTTCTTTACAATTGGTATCAGAGCAAAATCAGTTAATTTGAACGATCCATAGCTCGATTTGTTGCAATTATCATCCAATTTTTGAATCTTTATTCCGAAACTGTTTTAGTTCATCAACTGTGGGATTTTTCTACAGTTGATTTTACCTCGATATTTGTTCACCAATAGATTCCTAGTAGTTGAAAACATAATCCTGTCAAGTTTCAAGTTCCAATTCGATCTAAATCTCTAGTTTGAATTTTTGGATTTTGGCGCGATTTTTGGGTTTTGAATCTGTTGTGTTTTGTGTTGAATTTTGTTAATCGGTGTGTTGCTAAGGTGAAAACAAACAGTTTGCAAGTGATTTCAAGTTCTAACTCCTAGTAAATCAAAAGTTATTGAAGCTTTTTGAAGTTGTTAATGGAGTTCATGTTCAAAAATGTTCTGATGAAGAAGATGCTGACTCTAGGACGATCTGCACTAGGACGATCTTCCCAAGATCGTCTTAGTCTTTGAACTTCCAATTTTTATTCTTGTACTTGGTAGCTTGTAGGACGATCCTCTCCAAGATCGTCCCAGCCTACTGAACTTAGGACGATCCTCTCCAAGATCGTCCCAGCCTACTGAACTTAGGACGATCCTCTCCAAGATCGTCCCAGCCTACTGAACTTAGGACGATCCTCTCCAAGATCGTCCCAGCCTACTGAACTTAGGACGATCCTCTCCAAGATCGTCCCAGCCTACTGAACTTAGGACGATCCTCTCCAAGATCGTCCCAGCCTACTGAACTTAGGACGATCCTCTCCAAGATCGTCCCAGCCTACTGAACTTAGGACGATCCTCTCCAAGATCGTCCCAGCCTACTGAACTTAGGACGATCCTCTCCAAGATCGTCCCAGCCTACTGAACTTAGGACGATCCTTGTCAAGATCGTCCCAATTCCTTTGAATACTGTCCCCTAAAACGATTTTCACCAAGATCGTTTCACAAGATCGTTCCAATTCCAAAAAAAAAACAATAAAAAAAGAAAAAAAAAAGGGATAATTCATGAAGATTTAAAATTTGATAGCGTTAAAAATTTTTAGGCCAATTTTCATTCGTTATCGACGCGGTTTTGGCGAAATTTTTTAGAAATTATCAATTTTTTTCTTATGATCATGATATCCAAAGTTTACATGAAATTCAAAGTTTCATGAGAACATATTTCGGCGGAAAAAATTTGGAGGGAAACCTGAAGTACAAAATCTCCAAATTTCAATTTTAATTCTTTCACTTCAATTTCAATCACAATTACCTTTCATTTCATTTCACCTTTGCTCAACAAAATGTCAAGTCCAAGTATCTCAAATTTCTTCTTTACAATTGGTATCAGAGCAAAATCAGTTAATTTGAACGATCCATAGCTCGATTTGTTGCAATTATCATCCAATTTTTGAATCTTTATTCCGAAACTGTTTTAGTTCATCAACTGTGGGATTTTTCTACAGTTGATTTTACCTCGATATTTGTTCACCAATAGATTCCTAGTAGTTGAAAACATAATCCTGTCAAGTTTCAAGTTCCAATTCGATCTAAATCTCTAGTTTGAATTTTTGGATTTTGGCGCGATTTTTGGGTTTTGAATCTGTTGTGTTTTGTGTTGAATTTTGTTAATCGGTGTGTTGCTAAGGTGAAAACAAACAGTTTGCAAGTGATTTCAAGTTCTAACTCCTAGTAAATCAAAAGTTATTGAAGCTTTTTGAAGTTGTTAATGGAGTTCATGTTCAAAAATGTTCTGATGAAGAAGATGCTGACTCTAGGACGATCTGCACTAGGACGATCTTCCCAAGATCGTCTTAGTCTTTGAACTTCCAATTTTTATTCTTGTACTTGGTAGCTTGTAGGACGATCCTCTCCAAGATCGTCCCAGCCTACTGAACTTAGGACGATCCTCTCCAAGATCGTCCCAGCCTACTGAACTTAGGACGATCTTGTCAAGATCGTCCCAATTCCTTTGAATACTGTCACCTAAAACGATTCTCACCAAGATCGTCCCAGCCTACTGAACTTAGGACGATCCTCTCCAAGATCGTCCCAGCCTACTGAACTTAGGACGATCCTCTCCAAGATCGTCCCAGCCTACTGAACTTAGGACGATCCTCTCCAAGATCGTCCCAGCCTACTGAACTTAGGACGATCCTCTCCAAGATCGTCCCAGCCTACTGAACTTAGGACGATCTTGTCAAGATCGTCCCAATTCCTTTGAATACTGTCCCCTAAAACGATTTTCACCAAGATCGTTTCACAAGATCGTTCCAATTCCAAAAAAAAAAAAAAAAAAAAAAAAAAAAAAAGGGATAATTCATGAAGATTTAAAATTTGATAGCGTTAAAAATTTTTAGGCCAATTTTCATTCGTTATCGACGCGGTTTTGGCGAAATTTTTTAGAAATTATCAATTTTTTTCTTATGATCATGATATCCAAAGTTTACATGAAATTCAAAGTTTCATGAGAACATATTTCGGCGGAAAAAATTTGGAGGGAAACCTGAAGTACAAAATCTCCAAATTTCAATTTTAATTCTTTCACTTCAATTTCAATCACAATTACCTTTCATTTCATTTCACCTTTGCTCAACAAAATGTCAAGTCCAAGTATCTCAAATTCAGTCAAAAATGATTTCGTCTTCAATTTGTGGTTAACTTCTTCACCCAAGAAACCAACTTCATCTGAAGAAAAACTTCATAAAGGTGGACTGTGTTCATGTTGTTCGTCAAAACCTTATCCAAATCCTTGTCAAGTAATGAAGATATTGATTCATTCGACTGCATCTGAAAATGTCAAGTTTCAAGAGGAAGTAGTCACGCTACAAGCTGAGAATGTCAAACTGAAAGAACAAATGATCTACTTTCAAGCTGGGAATGTGAGACTTAAAAATGAGATGAAAGAACTTCAAGTTGAATTTGGAAACCTTGCAGTTTGGAATGAAATTGACAAACAAACTTTGAAGAAGAATGATGAGTTGATGTCACAAATGAAAGCTGAGATAAAAGAACTTCAAACAGAATTGAAAACTTCCAACAAGAAGCTGAGTGATAGTATCTTGGAAAGCAAATCAAGAGAACTTATTTTGCAAGAAAAGATTTCAAGTTTTCAATCTCAGTTGAAAAATGAGACATCCATACTCTTAAACATGGAGAGCAAGTTTATTGATGAGATGAACAAAGCTGAGAAAGAGAGACAAGATGTTTGCAACAAAATCAAGACTCTTGAAGAGAATTGTTTGCAATATCAATCAAATGAAACATCTCTACGAAAGAGAATCTATGAACTTGAGATGGAATTGCAAACACAATCAACATCTTGTGACACTCAAAGTGATGATGGCTTAGTTTATCATGATGCAAGTCCAATATTTCCAACTGAACTTGATGCTCCAAAGAAAGTTTGCACTGAGTCCATCCCAAAGAACTCAAAGATCAAAGTTTCATCACCTGCTGAACGTAAAGCTTCTCAATTTACTAACTATGCCTTATTCAAGGATACAAAGTATTCTTCAAAGCCTACTATTGATGGAACACAGACTCTCATTCCATTCTTGACATTTGAAGACAATACCAAGTTCATCTCTCAAGCAAAAGCTCAGTTGACCAAGATCAAATGGAAACCTGTCTACAAACCAAAGTCAACTGAGTCAAAGACAATCAAATACCCACTTTGGCAGCTCTATGAACTTGCACCAAAACCAATTACTGTGCAAAAAGTGAATATCTTTGCTACTCCACTGCTTCCACGGAAAATACATTTCTCTTCAATGTCAACTTTACATCCTCCGTGGACTGCAGATTCCATTCGCCGAATCGATGACACGTACATTTGGAATGTCAAGACAAAAACCGTTGGGCCTACACTTAAATGGGTCTCAAAGGTTGTTCATAAGTGATTCTATGAATATGGCTTATACACATGTCAGTGTATAACCCGGGCTAAAGATGTTGTTTATTGGACTACTACTTCATAATGGTTGATTCCCCAGTTTCGACTTCAAAGAGACATGATGAACATGTAGCCACACATTCATCATGAGGGGAAGAAAGAGGATAATGAAGTCGAACAAGTGTGTGTGCTTTCTTGAATTTTGATGGGGAGAAAGAAGAATTCATCAGTTGAGGGGAAGAAAGAAAAATTGTTGACTAAAGTGATCCCTAAAAAATATTCTTTGAAAATAGTTATCGCCAACGTGGTGGGTACGCCGCGGGTACACCCTATACATAAGCGTTGGTGGTACATCAAGATAGATATTTGATCAAGGGGAAGTTTGTTCATTCAAAAGGCTTCAAGAGAAAGATTCATTAATTAAGGGGAAGTGTGACAAAGTTAAGTTTGTCAAGAAAATGCATACATATCCAAATTCAACTTCCGCAAATGCATATACTCTACAGAGCCAAGATCAAGCTTCCGCAACGCATATGCTCTGAGTATTCAAGTTTTTCAAGATTGCATGACATGTTAAAGACTCAAATGATTAATCTTTAATGTAAGTGATAAGGATTCAAGGCTCAAGGTCAAGATTGATGGAAAGTTTTTGAAGACAAAGAGAAAGCTTCAAAGATTTTCAACACATTCGTATTTAAAGATGACGTCATGCATGTATTACATTTCAACACCAAGGGGAAGAATGTTAGAAATCTAAAATGGTGTTAAAATGTAAATGTTTTAGAGGTGGAAGGGGCATTAGTGAAACTTAGATTTATGATATAAATAGCCCCCTTCCACACATTATTTGTAAGCCTTTTCCCATTTCCATAATTAATCCCAATCATTCAACTTTAATTCTCTCTAATCTCCATCTTCAACCTCCATACACACACAAACACCTTTTCACACACTAACTCTATTTTTGCATAAATCAAGCTCAAATTTCTTCTTTACAGAAACTGAGGATACGAAGGTTGATAATGAGATTGTTAAGGAGAACGTTGTTACTGAGGGTAATAACTTTGATAATGATGTCAAAATTGAACCAGATTCTGGTGTTAAGTTATTCAATGATGTTAAAGATGAAGGTGGTTGGATATCTGAAACTAAGGATACGAAGGTTGATAATGGGATTGTTAAGGAGAACGTTGTTACTGAGGGTAATAACTTTGATAATGATGTCAAAATTGAACCAGATTCTGGTGTTAAGTTATTCAATGATATTGATGATGACTCTCGTGTTTCCAAGAAGTTGAAAATTAAAGACATTGAAGGCACAATTGAGCATGGAAATGTTGGATGTTAGAAATATCATATGTAGTTTATTTAGTACTAAAAGTTTATATTTTTAATCTAAGGTAGTTTCATATATATGCATTTTCATGTTTATTTGTTTTTTTAATGGTGTCGTATTGTATTACTAAATCTTTATATGTCTATGATTTTTATTTTGCTAAGAAATTCTAATTAAGTACGTTTTTATTAGCATGATTACGGTTTCAGTCATTATTATGGTGTAGTAACCGTCAAATGAACTCATTGATGTAATCAATCTTTATCTTTTTATAAGATATCTTTTTATTTATTTAAAGTAATGACGGTTAAGTAACCATGATGCTAAGTATCTTATTTTACTGTGTATTTAATCGTTGT
>CM067169.1:156975040-157021867 GCA_034093135.1 Erigeron breviscapus | reverse complement strand
TCCTCATAATCTGAAACCTAAATGTGCCAAGGTCTTCACGGTATTTAAATACCATGGTCGGAATTTGAATATTGAATGGAAGGAAGAAACTCCAAATCCGATAGGTCCGAAACAAGATCATACAATGCTGAAACATATTCAGAACATGCATCAGCAAGAAATATCAGTTTTAAATGTTGCATCAGGTGATGGTGTTTATGTGTATCCATCTGATAACACAAATGTCGCAACATGTTCGTCTTCCCGCAATGTAACTGATACTCGTATGCAATCAAGCCCAGATTCTGAAAAATCTGGTTTGGATGTTCTGGCAGAAGTGGTGTCTTATATGTCTTCTGATAACTCTTCAGTAGTTTGTAGTAACGTTGTTTAGTTGTAGTTGATCGAACTTTTAACACATTCAGCCCTTATTAAATATACTTGTAACTTTAACTATATGTCTTATTTAATCGGTGTATGTTAAAAAAAAATTGCATTTTATTTTATGTATGTATTTTTTTTAATTTTCTTTTATGTGTATTGATTACTAATCTGAAGAAAACCCAAACATAATATTCACAATTAAAAATATTAATTGTATTATAAAAAAAAATGTTGATAACTAGATCATAACTAATAGTTGGAATATATTGATAGTAGTAATTAAAGGATTGACTTTTTTCCAAAAGTGATAAGACATGTGAACAGTCTAACATCAATCCGTTTACATTGACAGCTGGTTCCAATAATGTCTATATATCTTCCTAACAAGATCATTACACGTGGCAAAATCAAGGGGTGCGATAATACAAGAGAATTAGTGGATTACATGTGTCAACAAGTAGTGGTTGTAACATTCATGATTTTTACCGTTTGACTGTGCATGTAATTTGATTAACTATTTCAATAAACGGAAATTTGGACATAATTGTGTACATTTATCTGTAAATTGGGCCAATTAAAAAGTCATATTTGAATTTCTAGAATTAAGCCCATGTTGCAAGACCATGATGTTGGCCCATATGTGATAAGGAAAATATATTATAAGACGATAATTGAGTAACTGTGCTAACAGGAAGAAACGTATATGAGAAGCCTTAAGTATAATGAACGGTTCCAACAGTGTCGGTGGAACAGTGACGGTGAAACAGTGTCGTTGGAACAGTGTCGGTGGCTAGATGATAATTCCATTAATAGGACAAAAACAGACACAACCTTTATATTATATGAAATGATTTATCCATATTATGGATTTATAATAATAAAAGTTGTACGCTCGTGAATATTTTGTTTGTGTTATTAATTTCGGAATCAATTAACTAGCTAGATATATTGTACATACTAGTAAAATAAATATGCAATTGTGTACTTAAATTAGTTAACTAATAAATATATAAATACATGTAATTGATTTATAACCACATAGATAAAGTAATTATACTTATATAAACTAGTTACTACACTTAATTACACAAATAATAAATCAAGAATCAAAGTTTAGAGTCAACCAAAGTCAATTAGTCAAGTCAAGTTTGTGTTCTTGACATAAACCCCATACAAACTAACCAAGACTTGGATTATAGCTTGTAATCATGCAATGAACATGTTCCTACTGAATTCTAGTTTGTTTTAAGGTCAAAGTTTCAGCCATTACACTCAAGGATGAGTTGTAAACACATGATGAACACCTCATGGCCAAGGTGTGTGTTCTTGGCACTTAGTTGCAACTCTTGGGCTATATAAGCAAGCATTTGATGATCATTCTATCATCCATCTCTGCTCTTTCTCTCTCTCTCTCTCACATTCATAACACAAAACAATCAAGTTCATAAAGTCTTGGGTTCATCACTTGAAGTTTCAAGATGAATTTAAGGACTCTATAGGACTGAAATTTTCAGTCATCTTGCAAACATCATAGAAGATTCATCTGGACGAATTAGGAGACGTATCTTATATTTTTGGAAAGGTCCAAGTGTTAGTAAAATTTGATAAGAACGGAATTTCTTCTGGTTTTGCTCAGAAGAGTGCCAAAAACGACGATTTTCAGAACTGGTCTGATTTCTGACGAGGCTACAGGTTTGTTTTTGTAAAAATCATAACTCTTTCATGGCATACACTGGAAATCCAAAAGAGAGAAAGCTTATACAAGCTAGGGATTAATCTGAATAGTAAAAGGTATAATGTTTTCATAAATGGTCAATGGGTTGATACTGATCCTATTCATATTAGGGAATTGTCTAACGTGAGCCCGCACACGAGTGAAAAAATCATAAACTATCTCAAGAATGAATTAAATCACCGGACTGGGATTCTCAGTGAGAAACTCTCAGAAAGGGATAGAGAGATCATCGATCTGAAAAGAAAGATTGAATCTCTTGAGAAATCCGCTAACCCAGCTGTAAATGTTAAAGCCCTTCAAGAACCAAACCTTACATTTTTGAAAAGGCCATTGAGTGCCCAACAAATGTCTAGAACTAAGTTTTGTTGTATCTAGTCTTCTTGACTTCCCAAAGTCGTTGTCTAGTAGATGGCGCAAAGCTTGGAACATGCTGAAATTTACCTATTTTGCACTTAGGCTTTGTGGTAGCTTATAAGTTGATCTTATACTTGTTCTAGGTAACCGGGAGTACATTTTGAACATAGTAAAGTACTTGTACTAGTACTTGGAGTTGCTTTACTTCCAGGTGAGTTTCGTAAACCCTCCCTACTCAATTGAGATTCGGGCTGAAAAGTGTACATGTTTGTTTAACTGTTGATTGTTGATTTGATTAATTGTATGATTGAATTGTTGATGTGGACTTGTTAGCGCATTATTCATTATATAAGTCGCACCGTTAGCGCATTATTCATTATATAAGTCGCACCGTTAGCGCATTGTTTACGATGTAAGTCGCACCGTTAGCGCATTATTCATTATATAAGTCGCACCGTTAGCGCATTGTTAATTATTAACTATGTAAGCCGCATCGTGGTTGATCGTTATTGATTGTTATGGAACGTTGTTGAACGTTATATGGAATCGTTATTATTGAACGTTGACTTGTATTGAATTGTGATAATGTGAAACCTTATAGGTTTTCCTTGGATGTGATTAGTTCTCCTAATCCTCACTTATTGTTAACGGTTGTCATCCCGACATACTACTTGTTTCCTGTTACTTGTCCCTACGAACTCACCAACTTTATGTTGACGCATTTTAGTACACTTTTCAGGTAATCAAGTTAATCAGAGACAAAATGGATAATTGCATGTTTGCTTGTTAGGATTGGACTAGCTTTGGACTTTCTGGATCCATGATCCTTACTTCCCTTTTATGGGTTACTTTTAGGATCAACTACTATCGATTGAATTGCCTTTTATTATTGATTGAACATGTATTTCGATGAATGTTGATGATTGTATACGTTTGTACAAGTTTAAGGATTGTTTCAATCCTATGTTTTCATATAGTTTGACTCTACATAATTTCCATGTCGTGCTGTGCTTTTCTAAGTGATACCCCATGATTCCGCCATGTTGGGGTGTTACAGAATGGTATCAGAGCCGTGGTTGTAGAGAGCTAGGTGGATTGACCTAGTCTATAGCCATTACACCCACATTTCATATTAGCATGCATGATAAGAAATTTTGTGTGCAACGTGAACTGTATGATGCATAAAAATGGTTTAAACTGAGGTTACTCATAGAAAAGAATAAAGTTGACTAAGAACTATCGAAATAGAGATTTATTTAATAAAAATTGGAGTCTTACAACCTTGAGATACACCGGCTCACCTACTTGAACAAACTCTAAGAGAGGTATAAGTCGGAGTGCGCTAGCCTCCAAAAAGGGCGGGTTTTTAATTGCGTCCTTCGCAAACCTTTGCCCTTGCGCTTCTTTATGCGTTCAAATGGAGCTACCGAGCTCTCTTGTGTTACTAAGACTATAAAAATAGATTTTACTAAACATTATGTTATGAAGATTTGCATGAGTCTTCATACATAAACTTTTGATTCACATCAAATGCATTACCCATTTAAAGATAAGTCATTACCACAACTTGATGGACGTATATGATAGTGTCGGGATACACCGTGAATTGTGGAATTATTGTGATAAACGTTGATGTGTGTGGAATCTTGGATGCATTTATTATTTGTCCCCCAGCAAAATGAAATGATGGCATTAATGGAGTATAACATTCGATAACCCTAGAGGCGCCTCTATGGTTATCCTATGTCATATAAAGTTAATGATCTCATGGATTGCGCCTCGTGGATAAAGTATAGTAGCTAACCCGGTATGTTTAATGAGTGTTGGTTAGGTGGAGGGTTAGCCGCTGGTACACCCTGTATACATACCCGGTCAACACTTAGAGAACATATTGGAACCGAGTCTTGACATCCATTCAATATATTAACGGTGTGGAGGGTTAGCCGATGGTACACCCTGTATACAAACACTTTTAATGTGTCGAATGTTGAAGTTAAAATTCGGACTATGTTTTACCCACCTTGTTATGACTTGACCCTTTTATTTATATAGTATTGAATGTTTTCGTGATTGTATTGTTGATTGTAAATTGTACGATTGCTGAAGCCTTAGATTATTGCCATGATAATATCCCTGTAGAGATAACTATATTCATGCAATGATTTATAAGGACTTGTTGTGAAAATTGTGTATTACTTGAAGGTCAATTTTGATATTCAAGTGTGAATTGTGTGGACTTGAATTTTATGTTAATAGACATGGTAGTACAGGCATAGGGTATTTTGAACGGGTTGGTAATGCGATGGGCTGACCAATGGTATGCTTTATATTATAAGCATTACCGGATGGCCCATGTCTAAGCTATATTACTTATAATTGTCTACAAATTATCAGTCATTGTTGGAATAACAGTATGAGAATAAGATCTAGAATACATGCTTATTAAGGTCTTAGATACTTATAATCTATAATTGTAGACCAATGATTTATTATGAACTATAGACTAAGTTCAAACTTATAGTTACGATTGACTGATAGAATGAGCTAAGATTTTTGGAGACTATAATGTTCAATTAAAGTGAGATACTATGAAATATTAAGAGACCTAGTGTGTTAAGAGGCATTTTTACGAACATGAAGTTTGAGTTGGTAATTTAACGAATGTGTTCAAGAAATGACTAGAATAAGAGCAAACACGATGGTCGTAGAAGATTATGAACTTAAATGATTATATGCAGGAATAAAGTCTTGTAGTTTTCACTCTTAAATGATTATATGCAGGAATAAAGTCTTGTAGTTTTCACTCTTAAATGATTTGTACTTTAAGGTAAGAATACATGATTTTACTATGAAGTACTATTCGCTTATATAACGTAAGCAATGACGTCAAATGAAAAGAATTTTTCAAAATGGCCGACAACAAATAAGATATCTGGATCTTGATGGAACAAGATAAAGTAGGATGGCTTTATCAGACTATTTTGATAAAAGCAATAATAAAAGTGTTAACTACAAACAAATTATATATAAATTTCGCAATAAAGAAAAGAGGGAAATAGACATATGAAGATCACACAATTATCTATTCAATGTATACTTGTTAATCCCATGTTTAACCCAATGATCTTTCAAGTCAATTGGACAATCGAGATCGTACCCTGCTAACAATAATTTCTCTATGACCTTTGAGAATGTACTACAACCCATTCTTCTCCCCGGCAACCTTACAATACGACTTGGCCCGACATATGTTGGCAACGGATACATGGAAAGAGTAGCGGTACAACAAGTGGAGGTCCATCCCTCTGTACTCCACCCGCGACAGGTCCTAGGTATCCCTGTGCATGGGCATATCGGTGTTGGCATCTCTGATATGTTCATTTCTTCCCCAAATACTACCAAAGTAGTATTTTGTTTCACAAACTGGTAAGACCTTTTTGACCTTACATTTCTTTGGGCTTTCGAGGACGATACTTTTGCGGACTTTTTCTTACGACTATAAAGCTTACAAATATAAGCCCATGAGTCTTCTACGTGCTTCTCAAACTCTGGTCCATGATTCATTATCGTATCAACCGGTTCCACCCTGTTCGAGGTTGAGACTTCATAATATGTGTCATTAATTGGATTGGGGTATAGTGTGGGCGAGTCTGACATTGGACGTTTGCCTGGTGCACTGTTACCCTCCTCGGAAGATTCTGGTTGGAATGATGGTTCTGGTTGGAATGTTGATTTCTGGAATGTTACTTCTGGTGTATCGAAAGAGAAGTTTTGATATAAAGGGTTCATAGGGATTGGAGATGAAACTCCATGATGTACTGCATCAACAAGAGTTGGGAACGATGCACTGACATTTTCTGTTGGGGGTTCTAACTGTGATGTTGGTACTGTATTTTGGAAAAGCCAGTCTTGGCAAAAATCATCGATTGATGTTCCCCATTCACTAGTACCAATCATCTGGTTTTGCCATGCGTCCATGATTATATTGAGTTCTTCTTATCTACAATAAGTTTTGGTCAGACAACTGACATAACAAATACATAAGAAACATTATCAACAATATTATTCTGATTTAAAAACACATTCTGGACAACTTAAGATCTGATTTATAAAAATTTATAACAGATTCCAAATATTTCTATAAAAATTTATAACAGATTCCAAATATTTCTATAAAATCCCTCTTGATTTCAAGAATTAGGAGTTATGTCAGAGCTCGACCCTGACATGTTACTTCCCCCAGCAGCATCTCTTTTTCTTCTCTTAAGAGGTGGAATATTAGGATTTTCTTCTTCTTCTTCAGATGACATAGCAAAAATGGACTTCTCCCTCTGAGAGAGATTATCTTCGTCTTGCTGAGCTAGGGCTCTTGCAAACTTTTCATCTTCTTTTATTTGACGATTCACAAGGATAGATTCCTCCTCTTCTAAAAATTTAGATAAAAGTTTTGCTAACTTTTCATCGTCAGAAGTTTGTTTCTCAAAAAGGTGGACATCTTCGTCTACCATCGCCTTGTAATCTTCAAAGGAAATACCTAACATTACGGCCTCCTGCTTAATCCTTTTGACCCTATTTGTTTCAAGATCTTCAAGATCCTCTTGAGTCATTGGCCTTTTGCCTTTTGGATCGCTCGAAGAGGCACCGAAATTTTTCATTATCTTATGATAAATCGGTGGAACAATATTGTTAATTAAATGAACATGACTTAAAAGATAAAAGTTTTATATAAACATATAAATAGATAGTATATTATCCAAGATGAGAAAGAGTACAAAAATATAGCTTACCAAAGAGAAAGTCGGAGATCTGTTAGAACACAAGCTGGCTATGAACGGAATAGCTAAAAACAAATTAGCAGATGAAGAACTAAGTAAATAAAAGAGATAGAGAAAGAAGATTTAGTGTGCATTCTTCCTTAAGAAAATGCGTTTCTATTATAGAGGATGAAAAGGGAAATGTAACCTGAAAGAACGGACAAGTGTCCATAAACTACAGAAATTTTAATCATTTCTACGGTAATTAGTAATTACCGAATTATATATATAAAATTTCTAAACTTTATCATCCCTTTAACCAAGGTTGAAAAGAGCTGAACAGTTTACTCAAAAGCGTATACAATGTCGAGAAAATCCTCAACTTAATTAATAGCTTAATGAATAGACCATCTTCCACGCATCACTATTTTTCTTTACTGCTTCTTTTTCAAGAACCATATCAATTGCTAATTCATCTTTTTGAACCCTAGATGAATTTTTGATCCAAACTATTGTTTCAGGAGTGATCCAGGTAATATTTGTTTCTTTAACCGTGGATCACTTTTAATGATTAAATTTAAGAAAATGAGACAAATATGGGAAATTCTTTTAACTGCGGAATTTCCCTAATCGACAACAATCCCCAAAAGAGATCGAAGAAAGTTGTATTTCATTATTCGTACAATACAAGTGAAACTTGTTACATTATTTAAACAGAAATACAACAATTAGGGATACAACATATTTAAAAACCATACAAAGAAACCCAAGTGGTGACAAACAGTAAGGGAACCACGCCAAGAACGAACGCGACTAACCACTGAATAGCCTCATCCAATGGAAGTTGAGCCACAGTAATTAACCACACTATGATAATAATGTAGATTACGATTAGGAAAGGATTCAACATTTTCGATATTAGGTTTCGGGTTTCAGTTAGATTCTGAAGAAAGGAAAATGTTAAGTTGATATGGCATGGAGAAAAGTATGCTAAGGTATTATTATATAGTCTAAAAAGGAGCCGTTTCTAACGGTCAAATATGGAAGATAAAGTGAATTTGAATTTTGTATAGTGTTTTAGTCAGACTTACCTGTGTCTAGACGAATCGGTTATGCTATACTATAAGTGTATAAGTGGTCTATACTATATGAGTATAAGTATATATTTTTAAATTACTCGATACGGTCTAGATTTCGAGGTCGAAATCCTTTTAACTGGGGAATAATGTAACATTCATGATTTTTACCGTTTGACTGTGCATGTAATTTGATTAACTATTTCAATAAACGGAAATTTGGACATAATTGTGTACATTTATCTGTAAATTGGGCCAATTAAAATGTCATATTTGAATTTCTAGAATTAAGCCCATGTTGCAAGACCATGATGTTGGCCCATATGTGATAAGGAAAATATATTATAAGACGATAATTGAGTAACTGTGCTAACAGGAAGAAACGTATATGAGAAGCCTTAAGTATAATGAACGGTTCCAACAGTGTCGGTGGAACAGTGACGGTGAAACAGTGTCGGTGGAACAGTGTCGGTGACTAGATGATAATTCCATTAATAGGACAAAAACAGACACAACCTTTATATTATATGAAATGATTTATCCATATTATGGATTTATAATAATAAAAGTTGTACGCTCGTGAATATTTTGTTTGTGTTATTAATTTCGGAATCAATTAACTAGCTAGATATATTGTACATACTAGTAAAATAAATATGCAATTGTGTACTTAAATTAGTTAACTAATAAATATATAAATACATGTAATTGATTTATAACCACATAGATAAAAGTAATTATACTTATATAAACTAGTTACTACACTTAATTACACAAATAATAAATCAAGAATCAAAGTTTAGAGTCAACCAAAGTCAATTAGTCAAGTCAAGTTTGTGTTCTTGACATAAACCCCACACAAACTAACCAAGACTTGGATTATAGCTTGTAATCATGCAATGAACATGTTCATACTGAATTCTAGTTTGTTTTAAGGCCAAAGTTTCAGCCATTACACTCAAGGATGAGTTGTAAACACATGATGAACACCTCATGGCCAAGGTGTGTGTTCTTGGCACTTAGTTGCAACTCTTGGGCTATATAAGCAAGCATTTGATGATCATTCTATCATCTATCTCTGCTCTTTTCTCTCTCTCTCACATTCATAACACAAAACAATCAAGTTTATAAAGTCTTGGGTTCATCACTTGAAGTTTCAAGATGAATTTAAGGACTCTATAGGACTGAAATTTTCAGTCATCTTGCAAACATCATAGAAGATTCATCTGGACGAATTAGGAGACGTATCTTATATTTTTGGAAAGGTCCAAGTGTCAGTAAAATTTCATAAGAACGGAATTTCTTCTGGTTTTGCTCAGAAGAATGCAACAAACGACGATTTTCAGAACTGGTCTGATTTCTGACGAGGCTACAGGTTTGTTTTTGTAAAAATCATAACTCTTTCGTTAAAGCTCTTCAAGAACCAAACCTTACATTTTTTAAAAGGCCATTGAGTGCCCAACAAATGTCTAGAACTAAGTTTTGTTGTATCTAGTCTTCTTGACTTCCCAAAGTCGTTGTCTAGTAGATGGCGCAAAGCTGGGAACATGCTGAAATTTACCTATTTTGCACTTAGGCTTTGTGGTAGCTTATAAGTTGATCTTATACTTGTTCTAGGTAACCGGGAGTACATTTTGAGCATAGTAAAGTACTTGTACTAGTACTTGGAATTGCTTTACTTCCAGGTGAGTTTCGTAAACCCTCCCTAGTCAATTGAGATTCGGGCTGAAAAGTGTACATGTTTGTTTAACTGTTGATTGTTGATTTGATTAATTGTATGATTGAATTGTTGATGTGGACTTGTTAGCGCATTATTCATTATATAAGTCGCACCGTTAGCGCATTATTCATTATATAAGTCGCACCGTTAGCGCATTATTCATTATATAAGTCGCACCGTTAGCGCATTGTTTACGATGTAAGTCGCACCGTTAGCGCATTATTCATTATATAAGTCACACCGTTAGCGCATTGTTAATTATTAACTATGTAAGCCGCATCGTGGTTGATCGTTATTGATTGTTATGGAACGTTGTTGAACGTTATATGGAATCGTTATTATTGAACGTTGACTTGTATTGAATTGTGATAATGTGAAACCTTATAGGTTTTCCTTGGATGTGATTAGTTCTCCTAATCCTCACTTATTGTTAACGGTTGTCATCCCGACATACTACTTGTTTCCTGTTACTTGTCCCTACGAACTCACCAACTTTATGTTGACGCATTTTAGTACACTTTTCAGGTAATCAAGTTAATCAGAGACAAAATGGATAATTGCATGTTTGCTTGTTAGGATTGGACTAGCTTTGGACTTTCTGGATCCATGATCCTTACTTCCCTTTTATGGGTTACTTTTAGGATCAACTATTATCGATTGAATTGCCTTTTATTATTGATTGAACATGTATTTCGATGAATGTTGATGATTGTATACGTTTGTACAAGTTAAGGATTGTTTCAATCCTATGTTTTCATATAGTTTGACTCTACATAATTTCCATGTCGTGCTGTGCTTTTCTAAGTGATACCCCATGATTCCGCCATGTTGGGGTGTTACAGTGGTATTGATCATTTTCCATATATATATATACTGAGTATCACGTACATTGCATATTTAAATCCTACAAATTATACTAACAACATTCTTATCAAATGGCAGAAGAAATCCTTTCAGTATGGTGGTTTGAACATAAAAAGTTCTTTCTCATAATGACCAATGGAATGAAAAAGAAGTATGATTCGGCACGAGGAGTGATTCATGATTCTAGCCGAGATGTACTTAAAAGAATGTACGAGTTAGGCATCCCTCCAGCATCTTATACGTCTGAGACTGTAGCACTTATGAGAGTTTTGGGCAAGATGTTTGGTCAAGAGAATGAGGATGATATTGATACTGTAACTGTATCTTCATGGGAACTGTTACCTGTATCATTTGATATCAGGGTTACATGGAGCGATGGACAAGTTAAGGATTTCCAACCCAGGGAAATATCTTTCTCGGATGATATTAATTTTTTAAAAGAGCTAAGCAAAATCGAGTTGGTCAACACAGGTGATGAATTATTTGGAACCAGGCTTCAAGAGTTGGTGAGAGCTCAGGTTAGCCTTTGGGAAGTAGATCCATTTTCTGATGATGATGAGATGGATGAAGATGAAGATGAAGATGAACTACAAGGTAGTTTAGGATTTGAGTGTGAACGTGCCTCAGATTTTAGTGTGACAAAATGATTAATTATTATTAATGTAATCATTTGAATGGTTTATATATAAGTTATAGTTTTTATATAATACTGTTTTTTTTCCGATTTATATATACATATTTTTATATTTATATTTATTTTTAATATATTACATTTCATTATTTATAAAAAAAAGTGTAAAACATTAAGTGTTTTATATTAAAAGAAAAAATGTCAATTTATATAATAATATGATGATAAGTATTTATGTTTTTTATTAACACTTTTGTTTTATATTGTTATTATTATTATTATTATTATTATTATTATTATTATTATTATTATTATTATTATTATTATTATTATTATTACTCCCAGACAAAGTCCGGGTATTATACTAGTTGATAAGGATAATAAAGTCATTTTATTATAATATAAATTTCAATTCCTTCGAATTCTAATTTTTTTTATGAGCTCAATTTTCTTTCAAAACATTCCGTAAACTAAACGTACACTGAGTTATTGTTTGGCTTAAATCAAATAGAAAATAACAAGATCAAAAAATAAACCTAAGTTAATTACTAAGATGGACCTTATGGTTTGTCAAAAATAACATGTTTCATTTTTATTTTTCATAAATGATGATTTTCGTCCTTGATTTTGAAGTCTCATCAACATTTTTTTTCAAAAAATGTTAGTTTTTTTATCAAATGTGTTTACTGTATGACCAAAATTGTCAACTGTTAGACCAAAATTGCCAACGGGTTTTAAAAGCAACCATAAACATGGTGTAATTTGTGAAAAGTAAAGATGAAATTTGTAAATTTTATTAAACTGACAGGGAAGATCTTTGTGATTAACTCAATAAACCTTCTACAAAACCTTTGACTAAATGGATTGGTCAAAACAGTCAACCTAACATATCCAATGAAATCAAATCCTACGCAAAATATATAAAAAAGAAACACGATTAAATTAAAATTTTCAACTCACTACGAATTAGGGTTTCACCAAAGAAAAAAGGAATACAATTTCTAACCCCAATTTTGCTGCTTTCAAATTCAGCATGAGTCTCACTCAATTCTCAATGGTAATGTTTTTTCTTTATTAATTCACATAATTTACAATCATTATATGCCTTATAATTCTTATCATATATATATATATATTCTTATATACATATGTATTCTTATATACATATGTATGTATGCTCATATCGTAGTTATACATTAATTAATTTTGTCTTTATTTTTTATTTTTCATAAAAGTTTAGAAATTTAAATACTATAAGTAACTGTATGATGACATTTGGAAGAATCAAGTGATAAGATTCGGAAAGAGATTTAATGGAATCCACGTGTCAAGTTCATAATGTTTTAGATTGATTTTAGGCATGTTTACCAAAACATAGGGGTGATATAATTTCAAAACTTTTTTTTTTTTACCATATACAAGTACAAACATGTTAATGCACAATATATAAAAATTTAAAACAATGATTGTTTTATATGAAAAAAATTGTTGTTAATTTATTATCACCCAATTACAAGTCAAACTAACAGTTTCTTTTTTTTTTCAACATCGATGACAATTTCTACAAACAAAAAATGAAATTCGTCAATGGGTTGGTGGTATTTTGGTAAGATCTTGACCTTGAGGAAATCTATCAGGGTTCGAATCTCACTTCCTACATTTGTAGGGGGGGGGTTGAGAGTCCTGGGTTTCATCCCAGACATGCGTGGTTCGAGCTCCGCATACTGTTCAATTGGATGCCACTGTGGTGTCTCAAATGCTAACTACTAACATTAACTACTATCTCACTGTTTCAAAAAAAGAATGAAACTCTATCGCTTTGACCTATAGTTGTACATGTTGTGTTTATCAATATATTAACTAGAAAATATTTGTTGATATTAAGGTTTTTTCATAAAAAAAATTAATATAAGATTACACTGTAACTTAAATCGAACGAAAATAAAAGCAATTTTTTGAGAAAAAATTCAAAGAAAAACACAAATCTCGAATTCTGGACAATATGCTGCACTAGTTAATAGTTATTGTATGGCTTAAATCAAACAGAAAATAACAAAATGGAAGAAATAAACCTGAGTTTATTACAAAGATCGCCCCTATGGTTTGTCAAAAATTACCGCTTTCATTTTTATTTTTCATAAATTTTGGTCCAAAAGCGTTGACTTTTTGACCAAATGTGTTGACTTTTTGAACAAAGTTGTCGAGTATTGGACCAAAACCGTTAACGGCTCTCCAAAATCAGCAATAAAAATGTAATATATGAAAACTAAAGATGAAATTTATAATCATCATCAAACCGCAGGGTCGATCTTCGTATTTTTTTTTTTGAAAGGTGAATTTCGCTTGAAACTTCGTGTCGCGATTCGACAGCGAGAGGTCTAGCATACGTTGTCTTAACCGGGTCCGCGCTAGAGAGCTCCCTCGAAGTAGAAATGCCTATTTCAAATACCCAATGGGGAAAAACCCCCTACTAATCCGCCCGAAGGGCACGACGATTAATAGGGGTAAACCCTGCCCCCTCAGACTTGAACCTGGGTATACCCAAGCCAAGCCCTCATAGAAGGACTACCTATATCTCAAAGTTGGTGGAATGGAGATTCGAACCTGAGACCTATAGGTCATCAGGGGAACTACAAACCACTCCACCAACTCATCAGCAGGACGATCTTCGTATTTAACTCAATTAACCTTCTACAAAGCATTTGACTACATGGATTGGTCAAAACAGTCAACCTAACATATCCAATGAAATCAAATCCTACGCAACCAAATTACAAAAAGAAACACGATTAAATTAAAATTTTCAACTCACTACGAATTAGGGTTTCACCAAAGAAAAAAGGGAATACAATTTCTAACCCCAATTTTGCTGCTTTCAAATTCAGCATGAGTCTCACTCAATTCTCAATGGTAATGTTTTTTCTTTATTAATTCACATAATTACAATCATTCTATGCCTTGTAATATTTATCACACACATATATATATATATATATATACACACACACAAATGTATGTTTGCACATATCATAGTTATACATTAATTAATTTTGTCTTTATTTTTTTATTTTTTATAAAAGTTTAAAATTTTTAAATACTATAAGCAACTGTTTGATATTAAAACAAGCAGTTGTTTTTTAATTACAGAAGAAAAATTAATAATAATAAGATATATAATAGGATAATGATATATCAACTCATATGACCTAACGATACGATGATGACATTTGAAAGAATTAAAGGATAAGATTTGGAAATAGATTTAATGGAATCCACGTGTCAAATTTATAATGCCTTAGATTGATTTATCATTTTTCGTCTATAATATGCAGGTTGAAGAATTGGCATTTCTTGTAAAGGACAATCTTCCATGTAAGCATCTTGTTCTTTCTATGGAAGATATGTTTGTCGATTTCCTAAATGATCCTTCAAGGTAAATTTTTTCGCTTTGTTTTTATGTGTGTATTCCAGACACAAATGTAAAAGTGCATTTAGGAAGTAAACAATGCAGAATAGACTACTAAAGCAATTGACTTTACCTTCTCTTTGTAAGATTATATATATATCGATATAAATTACCTCCTGGAGTAGCCTGTCGGATGGATATAATTTAAGTGGAAGAATGTTAATAGGAAGGAGAGTGCTGATTAAGGGATGATTTATGTCTGTATACATGATTTTCCTGCATAAGATTGCGGGTTTTATATACTTTTGCCAAATGTCTGTTTTGAAAATATTTAAGGATAGTTTTCGGAGGATTTAGCATATTTAGTTACTAATTTTTTTATCAGAAAATGCCCACTTCTGTTTTAAAGTTTGTGAGTAGCTTTCTTACTCTAGAATCCTAATTTCAGATGCATGGACTGATATGTTATAAACTTAAAACGATAAGATTCCTCGACATATTTTGTTATCTTTTATAATCTTGTTATTGTCAATGGTGGTTTATATATACTAATTCCTGCAGTAATCTTATCAATTGTCTGTGTTCTATACTTATTTGGTATTAAACAAGACTAGTAGAATTTATGTTCTGCTATGTTACAGTCTAGAAGATGTGCTGGAACTGGAGCCAATGAATCCCTACAATCGTCTTCTTATACACCGCCTTGCTGACATATTTGGGTATCCACTTTTTGGCAATTTTGTATCTTTCATCGCCATAGCTCCCTTTCACAAAAAAGTTTTCCGCCTGTCTTAAAGTAACAAACTCTATTTTTTCTTTATGCAAGATTTTCTCATCATTCTATTGGTGAAGGAGATGAGCGGCATCTCGTGCTAAATCGTTGCGAGGACACATCAGTGTATGTTTAGTATGTAAAGTTATTTTGATGTTTTTTGTCCTTAGATGTGTCAAATAAATAATTTCCACCTTTGTTATTCTATTATGAAGCTAAACTGATGACCAGTTGTCAACTAAATAATTTCAACCTTTGTTATCTATTATCAAGCTAAACTGATGACCAGTTATGAAGATCTGGGAGTATATTGTTTTTCTCTTGGGTATTTTCTAAAATCTTTTTAAGATTTTGATCAAGACTTATTTTATTCTTTCTTAAATTTCAGACCCTCCATTCTCGTTGCGGATATGTTATGGGAGCATGACGACTACCAGTCTCCAATAACTTCACAGATTTTATCACGAAGAGAAGATGAATCCGCTGGTATTTTTTTTTTTTGCAAGTCAAGTATGTGATGGGATTATATATTTTGCCTCCATTTGTGGTAAAAGTCCAGGTCAGGGCTAGATAGAGGTGTCATAATAGTCAGGTTGGGTGGGATGGGTAATGGGTGAAAATATGTATTGTTGGTGCATGCTAAAAATAGTCAGAATGGGTTTGCCAGGAGCTCTTTATGCCTGAATTTTGATTAACTAAGCGAGAGTAAAATAACTGTAATATAATTCTATAATAAAATGATTATGGGGTTCTTTTTGTTACAATTACAATTTGGCCAACTTTTGACTTGTTTCACCCGTTCAACCCATTTGACCTATTTTTTGATTAATTTATATGGCCATGCGTTCAATATTTGTTAGCAATTAAATGTAACCCAATTTACTCCAAAACGGATTGAAATTGCGTGCTATAGGGTTTTTAATGCGTCAAAGTTGGTCTTTTTGGGCCGGCTTAACCTGACCGCACTTTTAATATTTATTTTGATAAATAACATCTGACGTACGATTACAGAAACTATTGCTAAAATATTGATACGCTTTATTTGTATAAAGCAATTTATGAGTGACTAATTACTGTTGTCTGACCTTTTTGCAAGAAAATATACACAAAACCGGTCTACATAGCAGTTAATAAAATGGGTTGAATCTTACCCTTTTTTTTGCATTATTAACATCGGGGTTTCATCAGCCATTAGATATTTGTTTTTATATTAGTGAATGCAATACTGATGTTTCTCTTCTTAACGATTCTCAAATGTCTAAATATTGAAAATCGATTAATGCGATTTTCCCAGGAACGAAGATAGAAACATTATCTGCTCGACTCTCTCTAGAGGACAGAGAGGAAGCTTACATGGCAGCTCGAAAACGGATTTTTTCAACAGAGGATGAGATGGAATTGCCTGCAAAAGAGCGTCCTCGAAATAATCCAGTAGTTGCTCGTCGCATGATTGCCCATGCACTTGGCCAAAAAATTAAACAATCTAATCTAGATATAGGTGTCACAGATGCCATGGTGTACCAGGAACCTGCCAATGAAGCAAAAGGTCAAAATATTAGTTCAAGCTTGAAAACTCATGCAAAGTCAAATAGTCAACAACATATCAGTGGAAACGAGGCTAACAAGACATATTCTAATAAGAAGATGCTTCCAAACCTAGGTGTTGAAGCATCAAGCACTGCAAATGCTCCAAAGCGTAATCTTAAAGAGGAACATATTGGAGCTGCAAAGCGTATGTTCGCTAACGCCTTAAGAATGCATCCAGGAAAAGAAATTGTTCTTTCAAAGTGTGGTCAAACAAAGCAAATGGACAAGTCTTAGGGGTGGTTTGTTTTTACATGGTGAGAACTTGAGGCTGAAATCTAAATCTGAAAACTGATTATGAATTTTTCGTTGTTTCAACCATTTCTGTTCTTAGAAGATGCATTACCAGAAGTTAACCACATTACTGCGATATGTCTCTTCATTAATAGTAAGTTTCCATGAGAAGAAGCTGAAGTTGTGAGGTTCATCTCTGGGTGTTCTGTAGGTGTGGGTTGGAAGTTTTGCAATGGTCTCGTCTCGTCTGTGGTGTCTCTTGATCGTAGAATGCTCACTTGCTCAGGTTATGAAGTATGCGTGCTTGATTTCCAATGGATCTATACTTCTGTTGGGCACTTATACCAGAAAGTTATGTCAGATCTGTATTAACAAGTTTCACCATTTTCATCCCGAACATTCAGGAATTACCACTGCAGGGTCATGTGTAATTATGTTGCAGGTATGTAGTTTTTAACTTCATTTCTGTATTTTAAGCCAAACTTTTACACTGTTACGGATAATGAAGACGAAACTACCGCACATTGTATACAACATATGCATGTGTATCATCTCCCTGGGTGTTTTAGTGCCAGATATAGTATTTGTGATGCCACAAGTAATGTTTATTTGTTTGAGATCGGCTTTGGTAGTGATTTTGTTCATATGTTTCTCGATTTGAAGTAAAAAGTTTTTTTGTTATATTCAAATATACTGTTGCAATGCAGTTTGTGCTGCTTTCGTTCTTTTTATACAGCAGTGTTTAAAATATTTTTCATCAATACCTTTCACATTAATTCTGTATTCTACATTTCTACCATCAGAAAACTTTTGATGCTATTGCTTAACATCTTAATGGATGGAGACTACGTGACCCAACAACCAATTATGGCTAGTCACCTTTGGGATAATAGGGTATTCAGCGCCATGTATGGATAGGAAATATCTCTATTGGTTTTATAGGTTCTATATTTTGTTATCGAGAGGCCAGTTCATTTTTCTTCTTTTTTTTAGTTATACAATTTATAGAAAAGAATAGCGCTTGGTCTTGCTTTGGAAATTATTTAGAAGAGTAACTAGAAGTATTGGTATTTGCTAATAACTTTGTTAACTTAAACGCTGTGCAGTCTATTGATTTATGGGTGCCGAAATGGGATACTACGAGTATTACCAATATTTTGTAGTTATTACATTCTTCTTTTATTACATTTTTCATGTCATAAACCATGCTGTTATTATTCAATTACCTTAAAGCTATCTGACCAAGTAAAAAAGAATTTGCAATAAGCTGCGTGTTTTGTTATTGTTTTATTATCAAAGTGTAACATTAAAGATTAGAATTGGATAAATGGCTGCTGCAGAGTTTCTTACCTGGACTACCAAATAAAATACTTGATTAAAAATGAGGTACTTGGAAGCTAATCATTACATTGCAAATTCAAACATTAACATTCAGGTTTGGATCACATCTGATACAGCCCTTTATGTAGGTAAATCAAAAGTCAAAACCAAAATTGCAGGTCTGCTTTTTCGTTGTTTCTTAATCCATTTAGGTATACACTAGAACATCATCCTGGATCGTAGTCATACATTATGTACAATAAAGATGTCTGTAGACCAAAAAAACTTTTATTCTTAATGATCACCCAGGAGATCTTCCTGTAAAGCATTCTTGGAAACAGAAGAACATGGAACAATAGTCTTGATTTCTGCTAGAAACATGTTCAAACTTCAGTTCTCAGTATTTCAGAGAGGAAGCACCTGCACATCCAGTGTTTTCGCCTGTTGTATTGCTGTGAACGACTTCATCTCCCTTTTCGCCCTCTGTTTAGCATTTAAAGAGAGGTTAAGGAGTCTTTTTTCTTTATAATAAAAAGGAGGTTAAGTGGTCATCTGCTTCCGAATATGGATTAGAAGTAGCAAAATGGGTTAGAAAAGGGATTGGTTAATTTGTTAAAATTTATTCATGTTGAGCAGAAAGAGTTTTTGTTCATACACTTAATTATATTTTACATTTTTTTTAACTATCGGAAATTGGTCCATCAAGTATGATTACAGCAAAAAGTAAAGTAATAGTTCAAAATAGTATGAACTTAAGATTATAATGATTATAAAGTTTTAACCCTGGTAATACCCTTTCGGCGACTTTTGACAACTTTAACTCATTTGGCCCGTATCCTTGTTACCTAGTTTCTCTAAGAGCATTTGACACTGAAATAAAGCATAATGCGAATCTATCCATTTATAAGTGTTTGCTCAATATGGCTATTGGCTACTTACTATTAGAATTGTTGTATGAAACCAGGTTACTCAAAAAAAGGCTCTAGTGACTCTTACCATATCCGCTACAGTGTTTTGCCATGCTTTATCCATCTCCCCAAACACAACATCAATTGTTGGCCGACCTTTGCTTGATTTGGCTACGCATAGCACTGCAACCTGTAGTATTGATTCAAAGTCAACAGTGTTTAAGTTCCCATTTAGTCTTGGATCTTCGATATCTGTGAGTGGACGTCTTCCCATGCTCACATCCTTTGCCTACACAGATTCAGAAAAGTAGGTATAGAAATGAAAACATGACAAACATGCAGGAAAATGGGCATAACCTTTTGAATGAACTAAAAAGCCCATGAGTCCATGACTGTTCAAAACACGCCAAGGTAGTTGGCGTGTTCTGACCAACAAAATTGCTACCTTGACTCCCATTTTTCGTTTGATGAAAAATGGAAAATGGGTTCAAGTGGGGCTATTTCTCAATTGAGATCAATTTCACAAGCTGTTCTCATGAAATTGACCATAGTCAGCCATTGTTTTGGCTTCCTTTGAATTCTATAGATTCTTGTAATTATCTTTTCTTCCGCTTCTACTGAAGGACCTACTGTATTACTAGACCAGTATCTGTTCTATAAGGATTTGTCTTTCAAAGCGTGTGTTTTCTATGGTTTGCTAGAGCGTATCTGGTGTTATATGCTCTGTCCTGCATCACAAGGTCTCTTTTATATAAATAACGTTTTGAAAACACCTACATATGGAAAGAGTGGTATACCTTTCTTGTCAGTTGGTCTCTGGCTTCAAGGTCGAGTTCAATGACTTTTTGCCCTGAAAGAAGTTGAAGGGCAACAATGCCAAAACTGTAGATATCACTAGCACAAGTCAATTTGGCGTTGCTCATGTATTCAGGGTCCATATAGCCAATGGTTCCCCTCACATCGGTGAAAACTTTACTCTCTTCCATCCCAAGAACTTTTGCCAATCCAAAGTCAGAGAGCTTTGGTTCCATGTTCTCCGTAAGGAGAATGTTGGTAAGCTGCAAAGGAAACAATTCACTTGATCAACTTCAGGTCACAGTTTTGACAAATATATGGATGTGCATGAGGAAGTAATTATGTGACATTGAATACTCATAATCAGATGATTCACTGTAAATTGGACACTGCGAGGATGATAGTGTGCGGGTGTTGTACTGCTTTAAGTTTTAAGAATCACTATTGACAGTGTGGAGTCATAGGAATTCAAATTGCCGAGTGATAGATATGTAATTAGAGTCTATTGTGCGTATAAGTAGTTCTACTCTAATCTTCCGTTAGCAGGTCAGTCAAACTCTTAAAACTATAGAAAAAACCTTTAACTACCTTAATATCTCTGTGAACGATGCATCCATCTATGTAATGATGGAGAAATCGAATAGCAAGTGCACAATCTCTTAAAATCTTTACTCTTTTCTCCCAGGTTAAAACGCTGTCCCTTCCTGCAAGATTTGCATAGGAATCACAGTACATAAGTGTCCATATTCGTGTATGAAAATAAAAAATTTGGATAATGTTGTATCTCTAATGGGGGAAATGGGTTGGTAAAAATCGCCTAAAAAGAGAGGTCAAATGGGTTTGTTGAAATTGGTCACAACTGCATTTATCAAAGTCAAATTTTCTCTAAACTATTTATGTATATATTAATTTAGACAAAAGTTATACACATACCAAAGGTCCTTTCTACTGGACTAAAAATTTACCCAATTTGACCTGCTACCCAACCCGTCCATTTTGTCACCTCTATTTGTGGGTACTAGATGAGGTAAGGGATAGTTACTCAAGAGATGTTGGGCAAGATTTCCTGCAGGACAATACTCATACACCAAATACTGTTTACCATCTTCGACGCAGCATCCGAACAAACATACAAGATTGGGATGGCGAATCCTAGAAAGACCTTCAACTTCCCTAGTGAAAGAGTCGGCGTTATTTTTATTACTTATTTGCTTGATAGCAACGGCTTGTCCACTCGGTAGAATCCCTTTATAAACCTCACCAGCACTTCCACGACCAAGGCATTTCTTTTCATCAGAGAAGTTCAAGGCGTGCTCTATTTCGGCCTTGGAGAAACTATACAAGGCAGACCAAGCTGTGGGAGTCTCTTTGGTGTAAGATTGATCGGATTTGTTTTCTTTCGTTTTCTTTCTTGTGACGTATTTCACCAGCACAATCACGAGAATAAGCCCCATACTAGCCAGAATGACGCCTAATAGCGTCTGAAATATGGAATCTGGTAGAACATACATAATAGTGTAAACTTATTTGGAAACTTGCAGTAAAAAAAGTGTTAAATGCATAATGAGGTAACCAACTTTGGTTCTGTTTATATTTCATGCAAGTGTTGATATCCCAACTGCAATCATGTCTTAAATTGATAATTACTGAAATTTGTCATTATCTTTTTATTTGATCAACCCTAAAAAAAATACTCTTAGCTTGGCTCACGAGTCGCAGGATTCATAGATTATGAAGATAACTTACGTTTGACTTTGATGTAGCCTGGATCTGTGACAAACAAAGACAACAAACGAAACCCGAAATCAATAACATATAGTTAGACTAGCTACAAATAAATTAAGGCACATATCTTTGGTAACACCAGTATCAACTATTATTGTCTTCAAGAAGCAGAACATCTGAGTGTTATATATGATGCTTAAGGTATAAAGATTTGATCATTATAAATAAACTCTTACCATGCACATCCAAAACATGCAAACACTCGTAAAAATCATCAACAGCAGCAAACGAGCTCTCGTTCCATAACTCAGAGGCAAGAGCAGTCACAACAGCAACTCCACAAACCTCGCCATCGGTTTCAGTCCTATTTGCTTCGAACCCCTTCACCAATGAACTTTTAGCCTTCAACACCCCACGGCTGCATTCCCTACAGACCTCATCATAAGAAAAGTTAGATTGCTCAAATTTGCTGCATGTTTCACTTGCTTCATTGAACTCTAAATTCTTCTTCAAATCGTCTATGGTAAGCGCCGAACAAGAGGTGTCTTCTTTGTAGAAGTTTTTGAAGTTACATTCACCGAAATTCAAAGATTTCTCTTGGCCTTGAAAGATGTTATTACAATTTGACCATTGATTGGATTCGAGAAAGATTGAAAGGTTTGATGAATTAGTTGATATTAATCTTGCAAGAGATTTGGAGATACGGGTTAGAGCAGGTTGACAACATAAGGTTGTGGTGAGGATTCCCCATGATCTGAGTTTGAGCTGGCTTTGACCGTCTATGCAATTTCCACTTGGTTGATAAGGCAGTGATGTGAAGTTCAATGGACATCCTGCAACAAGCAACAAATTTGAACATTGTAGTATAATCAATAATTTGAGTGTATATTTGTCAAAAGTCATTATTAGAAACATATTTGATCCAACTAATACTAAGGCATTGGTTTATGTAATACTAGTACTATCTAAGTAAAACAGATAAAACAATCGTTTCTTTTTAACTGATAATCGTTATGCATAATGTTTCTGGTTTTATATACTTGTGCTATGTGAATCTCCATGTATCAGTTTTATCATTTTCAGTAGTTAAGATATTATCCTATATAGTTTAATTATTACTTTATACTTAATACCAGATATATAAGTAATACTATAACTTATTTCCTATATGGTTCCTGTCATAAGACATTTCAAAGTTGACACAACTCGGTTGAAACCGACAATAACAAGATAAAACAAAAACACGATCGAATTATACTAGAAGCGGCTCTATGCTTTATTGTAACATAGTTTTACGTCAAGTTCTAGGTTAAGGATTTATTTTATTACCAAAAAATTTGGTTTCTAGTACAACAAGATTTTGTTGTTTTTCACTAAAAAAAACATTTATATATGTTTTTATTTTGGAACTTAAATATAACAAATTATGCAATCACTTCCTCACAATCTAGCCTTATATCAGAAAGAATCATATATTGTCTTAACAACAAATATTAATTGTTGGTAGTTAATTTTTCTTACGTTAATTACTTAATTTTATCAATGCTTGGATTTGAACTCGAGACCTCGGGAGACAACATTTCTCACCTTTTTCTTGTACCACTAGACCAAGGGTCCATCAACAACCATTTTAGTTTAAACTTACGAGAGTAAGTACCCGCGCGTTGCGGCGGTAAGAAGGTAGGGGTGATAGGTCATAGAGTGTGATAGGTCATAGGAGGTGATATGTCATAGAGTGTGATAGCCAAATGCCTTAGCCGTATGGGCTCCACCCTCGGATTTAAAAATTCGTCGAAAGTATATCGAATGACATCTCTAATGAAAGAGAATGAAATTTTAAGAACACCCATATAATTTTTATAATTTATCAATGTACAGTTTTTGAGATAAAAGATTTTGAATGAATTAGAGGAATAAAATGATTTATGGAGGAGAGAGAAAAATGAGTGGTTGAGATATATATAGATGTATTTTACCTTATGCATTAGTAGGTGTAAATTGTTGAAAAAATTTGGAGAGAACAAATGCTTTATAATGTAGTAGAGATTACTGCTGTCTGTGTTGAAAAAATAGACATGCTATTCCAAGTGCATGTAAGGAGTCAGGTGAAATTGTTTTCATTACAAATATGCAGCTTGTATATGTAATAACTTATAAAAGATCAATCAAATGAGTTTCTAACTTTAGATAAATAATATATATCCCATGATCCTGCCAAAAAAAGCATGACTTCATATCAAAGTAATTTTATATTGGATGGTTAGTTATATTACTAATTATGTACATAACCATACTCCTTTTATTAGAGAAGATTAGATATTTCATATATAGCTAGCCTTGAATGAAGAAGAATATTAACTTATAGTGTGTTTTTAGGCACATAGATGATATATATGAAGTTGAAAAAGGTGTACCTTGTTCATCTCCTTGTGTAGGTGAAACATAAAGTTGAAACAAGAACATTGATATATACAAGGTGAGTAAAGAGAACCCCTTCAAACATTTCCATGTATTTTCCATTATGAGAGAAAAACAAAATTCTTTAAAGATGCATGTTTCAAATGGTTGTATATATAGGGGTGAAAGGGACCGGATATTTCTTGATATTAATTAAATTACTATCAATGATGAGTTGGTGTGGTGGTTTGGAGTTCCTCTGGTGACTTATAAGTCCTAGGTTTGAATTCCCATTCAGCCAACGTTAAGATATATGTAGTCCTTCTATGAGGGCTTGACTTGGGTATACCCAGGTTCAAGTTTGAGGGGTCAGAGTTTATCCCTATTAATCGTCGTACTTTTAGAAGGATTATTAGGGGGTTTTCCCCCATTGGGTATTTGAAATAGGCATTTCTACTTCGAGGGAGCTCTTTAGCGCGGACCCGGTTAAGACAACGTATGCTAGACTTCTCGCTGTCGAATCGCGACACGAAGTTTCAAGCGAAATTCACCTTTCATAAAAAATAAATAAATTACTAATCTCTTTTATGCAAAAAAATAGCTTATATTCAAATACAAAATAACGATACATGTTTTAGGAAAAGCATATTTGTTATGAAGTTTATTCTTATAATAAATACGTGCCAGTTCTACTAAAATGATGAGATGAGTTCTATTTTTAACAGCAAGTTAAACATTCGCCACCAACCAAAGGTGAAGGTCTAGTTCAAATTAGGGAAGTCAGTTATTTTAACTGGATGCCGTTACATTCAGCGTTATAAGTAAGACTAAACGACTAAAGGCCCCCATACACCTTAAATGGTGTTGGGTCCTTACACGGATTCGAACATCCGCCTTCCATATAAAACTTGGTGATGTGACAAGTTGAGCTCAGTGGCGGAGCTATGTGATGGCCAAGGGTAGCCATGACAAACCCCACAATATCTATATAACTCTATAATTCTAGTATTATTTTTATACATTTTCTTAGTTTAAAGATTATTCACAACCCCAGATTGACGTAATTTAATTTTATGGTTTAGTTTTTACCCTTGTTAGTATCAACTAAACTGTTCGGCGATCCTACACTAAAAATCCTGACTCCGTTATTGATTGAACTGGTATGATGATGTTTTGAGTCCAAAGATTTCAATTTGATTTTTTGACCCACGCATGAGCAAACTCATATGGATAAAACTCATGGTCACCTTATATTAAAGTTTTACATGTCTTAAATTTACCCCAAGCCTTAAATATACCCAAGAGCCCTTACTTAAAGTTGATAATGATTGAATTGGTTTAATTGTGACCGGAAATTGGGAATAGGAGTGGAATGACACAATCTAGGCAAGCACGTAAATGTATCGGGTGTTACGAGTCGCATCACAGCCATTGCTGTGCTATCCAGGCAGGGTGTAACCCCGGTTAGGCAGTTACCTATATTGTAAAACTTGGTAAGTTGGGACATACCATTATACCAATATATTTATAAACTTTGAAATGTTCTATAAGGTTCTGTTAAGTTTATTATTTATAAAAACCTTAGGAAGTTTAGCTTCTTAAAATTTATTTCTCTTGAGTAATCACAAATTTATTACTCTGATTAATATATACGAGGTACTTTGGATATTTGTGATATATACCGAAGTTGACCTAAACTACTTATGTGGCTATGTGCAAAAAGCAGATAAGGGGCCATTGACGCCATTCTATGTTGATAGTTTTTGGGCTTCTAGAATGTCATTCTTGGGCTTTCCGTTTTATTGTAATGAAAGGCCCAATTCTTTGAGGGCACGTTTGGTAAGAAATTTAGAGAAAAGAAATGAAGTAAAGAAATGAAATTGAGAGAAATGAAATTGATTGAGAAATTCAATGAATTCTTTGTTTGGTAATGGCAGAGAAATTAATTTGAGAAATGAGTAGAAATCATTTCTCGCGTTTGGTAAGAAATCCAGAGAAATACAATTTTACAAATTGTTTTTCTTCTTTTAAGCATTACATATTTACATGCTATCCATACAAGAGAATTTTACATGTGCTTTTTCTCATAACCAACATAAATCAAATTTATTAGTACAACTTTCACTATCAGGCACCCAAGATGCATTCAAGTATAAACCATCATTTCAAACACAAACCCTATGAATAATAGTATCTATAATCGTAAACCCTTGCTTATATTGATAATAATAATAGTTATTATTCCAGTAATACATACTAATTAAAGGAACAAATTGCTCCAGCAGAATGCTTTTTTTGCGGTCCTTCTAACCGTAGTTCTTCATTCCGCAATTGCATCCATTGTTCTCGCAAAGCTCATAGCCAAGGGCGGTTTCTTGTTTTCTATCATGCACTTCTTAACGAATACCTCCGTGTAGTCCCCATCGCCACCACCTTTCTCCGCTCCACCATCGTTGGCTCGTTGTTGCCATCTTCCCTTGTTGCTTTCTTTGCTGATTCTATATAAATTCACATAATGAACAATTAACGCTTTGTAACCATATGATTTGGTATATATTCCAACCAATAACACAAAACAAGTTTTTGCATAATCCAACTACCTCCAAAACTATATCCAACAGTTTTGACTATCAAACTCATAGCAGCAAAAAACTGAGATTTCCATTTCCAAATACAATATAATTAAACTGAAAATGTTTGTTTCCAATTGATTTTACAAAGAATAGTTAACCAAAAAGTATTATTTAGACCTGGCATGGGGTTTTTTATAGACAATAATCCAATACACATGAAGAACAGCAATGATGGATAACCATGAACTATTGCAAAATTCAAAAAAAAGAAAAGAAAAAGCATATACAACACATCTTCATTATCGCCAACAACACCATCAGTAATGTATTGTTTGCAAAGTAGATAACAACATGTATTGATATTATCCATCAATTGCTAAAAATTAAATGAGATATTAATTTAATTTTTTTTATATGTTTATAATAATTAAGAACAAAAAGTACCATGAATAGCCAAAAACTTCAAATCGATTGCTCACAGATGTGATAGGAGTTTAGGATTGAAGGGGTATACGATGGGAAGCGGTAGAAGACGACCAATTTTGGTGGAAGACAGCGGAGGAGTGAAGATCTTCAAATCACCACACACTAGGGTTTGGAAGAAAGTTTTTTGATTTGGGGATAAAATGTGCTTTGCACGTGAGTTTTGCTTTTATACCCCTCTTTTTGTTAACATGAAACATTTCCCCACAAAAAAACACGGAGAAATAAAGAGACCAAAGTTCATTTCTTTACAAAATGGAAGGAAATGAGATTGCATAGAAAGGTATTTCCCGGGATTTTAACGTCTCCGCCTTCTTATTTCTTGGACCTAACCAAACAAAGGAAATCAATTCATTTCCATTTCTCCAATGTCATTTCCCTTAACCAAACACGCCCTGAGATTTTCCTATTGGTCTATAGGAATATCTTTTATGCCGAGGGAAAAAAAAACGAAACCAAATATCAGTACCTTTTCATGATTATAATAGTATTTCAAAATATTTTTTTGACGTTGCTGTTTACTTTCTAAGAGTCAAAAAAGCCGCTTTGTTAATTACACCATAACTAGAATAAACTACTATCGTATCATGAAATAGAAATCATTGAAATCGAAACAAATAATTAATACATAGTGTGAAAAACTAGAGTTACTTCCATAGTTCCATTACGGATGATAATGGGGTAATCACATATTCACATATACTCCGTATTTTTTTTAAACAGATACAACTTATTGGACCACACAGCTGCAAGTTCTGCTAGGGTCAATAAAGTTTCATTCACTATCAAAGATACAGAACAGAAGAGATCATTTTGTTTTATAAACGATCAACTCTTTAAGACTTGTTTATTTTTTTTATTAAGTCAAAAAAGAAACATGAAATTTGACTTAATTATTAAGTTCTAACTATTAAGTGTATTAAGTAAAAGATATGTAATTGACGGTTATTTTTTTTTATTAAGTCAAAAAAGAAACATGAAATTTGACTTAATTATTAAGTTCATAACTATTAAGTTTATTAAGTAAAAAGTAAACGGGGCCTTAGGTACAAAACTAGAAGCATCACGCGCTTATTGTAGATACAAGATTTATCTAACTTGCCTTTGGCCTAATCTCGATCCCTTGAACGATTAGACCACCCTTCCAATTTCCTCCTTTCACCTCCATCATGGTCATCTCGAGCTCCCCTTCTTCCCCCTTCCGATTGAAAAACTCGCCCAATTCAATCTCAAGCCACCCATCTTGCCTGAGTTTGGGGCCATTTAAAGGAGGATCAGATTGATTTCTCACACGTCTAAAACGACCAAACATCCCCATACGTCTTCCTGGTTGTTGCTCATGGTCATCCCTTTGCCTCAGGCGGACTGCGGGGTCAAGATAAACCGTCTTGGTTTGGCCCTCAGTTTGACTCTCAACACCAGTTAACCCAATACAAACTTCAGCAGGATAGTGTTCAAAGCCATAAGTGTTAGGCGTCGATTTGTACACAAAGTAAGCTGCATAACGAGTGTCAATGGACAACATGGAAGTATTAATGGTACCATGAACTTCAAGCCAACAGACACTCTTAAGTTCAGCGACCTCAGTAAACCTATAATTAGACACAAATCCGTAATTTAAATACATTTGCGTTAGACACTTAGACCAGCAACAGAAAGTCGAATCAAAAATAGAGGGAGAACTAACCTTGATTCAGGAAAGGAAATCCATCTCCAGTACCTAGGGGTGTCACCCCAAACGATTGAGAGGTCTCGTGCAGCCAACATGTAACATTTTTTCCCACTCAATTTATCCAACGAGAAGCTCTGCACATAAATACTAGACTCAGCTTCATGTAAAATACAAAGCTGGAAATTTAATTTATAGCAAGACTTTACAGCTAATAAAGATCGCACCCATGTTCCAGAAGCAGAAATACGTGTTTAGACTGGTTATTACTCGTTCATCGCCAAATACTCACATTTATGATTAGAAGTTTCTGTTCATTCAACAGTTTGAAATGAGAAATTTGTAAATGTAGAAAGTTGTTTTGTGGGAAGGGCTTGAAGCCTTGAACATAATGCAGATATTCCCATCTAGCCACGACTTTATGTAATTAATACTAATAAATTTTACGATCTATCCACAACTTTAAGTAATTGATGATAGATAATCACATTTAGATAAATACCAAATATGGCATAATAACTCATTTTCAATTACACCCCGCCAGTTCGTAAGTACTTTAGCACCATAAGTGTCAATGACGTTGTTCCTTCCTAGAAAATATGGTGATAAGGAAGTCAAGAGCAAATGATGTAATAGGGCATAAAACTATCCCTGGAGTAACATGACGTAATTATGGCGCATGTGGTATGCAATATTATATACAAGCACATAACTTATTTCTATAAAATGTTGTCTATTATACCTCTCCACAAACAATTTTAATGTTCCAACAATTTACAAGAAATGCAACATAAATGATGAGAAGGCATATATCAATAGTGACCCCTAGAATTTTGACAACACAAAACCAAAGTGTAACTATTTCTATAGGAAGGTGTTGTCATTAAACCATCAACCTAAATCAGCTGATCTTGTTCCTGTTAGGAATGAAACTGCACGCACACACAATAACCAGAAAATAACAAGGAAGGACACGAGAGATAACTGTGTGAACTAATCCACGGGGGGCAAAGAGGATTTCTTATTGAATGAACAAAAACCACACAATACATGTACAAGAGACAAGAGTATATATAGGCTAAGATTAGGGTTGCTAAACTTGCCCCCCAAGTCAGCTCAAAACAGAACCGGGCCTGCTGCCCTAATTAACTAGGGCCTGCTGCCTTTAGATATTCTGGAAGTCTAGAACTTAACAGCCTTTAGTGGGCCTAAGACAACATAACGCCAACAGTTCCTTTATATTAACAGATTATGCATCCAGTTAACTAATCGCGTATGCTTCCTTTTAACTACGATACTATCCTCAATATATCATGCAATACCCAACAACATGCAAGATTCTGCCATAAAAAACATTATAGCCCAACTCATCTGCTTAATCATTCAAAGAATGATGAGTGTCGCCCATACTAAAGTTAATAAAGGCGGACATAGTAGATTTTTCATAAACTCGCTTAATCTCCAATTTAAACCAAAATACAGAACCTCAACCGTTGTGTGAAATGTAATAAAAATGTTATCTAGAAACTTACTCTAAGTATATCTGGTTGATTATACATTCCAAATGCATAAAAGATGAATTAAACACATCCATAAGTAGCAACCATTGCTAGATCACTCCCTTAATTCGGAGTTAACTTTTAACTACTCATAGTACATATTTCATTTCACTAATAAAACAAATCCCATTTGTATACTTGCAACATGTACATTAAAAGTGCACTTTTACACTATCTTAGTATAAAGGTACAAAGAAACTTCACAAACATGTACTAAAACATTACAACACTTTAGTATCATGAATAATAATCAAAAATTAAAGACGAGCTTTTCAGGAGCTAAAATAATTACAAGCTTAGCTAGTGCCATACCGATATTCATCACTCTAAACAATATTCAATGAACTTTTATTTTATATAATTGAAGTAATACTCCTTTATGTAGCACTTCAAATTAGCTAAAAACTATCAGGTATGTAAATTTAGGGCCCATTTCTTTTTTTAGTCTTTAAGTGTTGAGTGTATTAAGTGACTCAATGTATAAATAATGTCTGTATGTATTAAGTCAAAAATAGGTAATTGAAAGTTATTTTTGTTTATTAAGCCAAAAAACAAACAAGAAATTTGACTGAATGTAGTAAGTTATTAATTATTAATTCTATTAAGTGAAAAAGAAACCGGGCCTTAGGATTTAACTTGTCCACTAGAACAAAACCTTTTTTAGTGTAAGCATATTCTTAAAATATTCCTTGGTTTTCACCGATTTTATGTAAATGTTTAATTAACACATTGGAGATGCGACACAAAAGAAACACTAGATATTCGCTCTTTTAAATTATATTGTGATATTTTAATAATCATGTCAAATGACAAACTCCATATGTAAAGCACATCATGTATCCGTCCAAATGCAAATCCCACAATTAGCATATGAACAAAAGCAAGCACAAAGTGCTTTTAGTTGACCACAAACTTTATTTCAAAAAGTCAAACAAGTTGCTTTGTATCGTCCAACAAAAAATTGCAAATTCATTTTAATAAAACATAAAATAATATTCAATGCTATTGTATATATACATGTATCCCGCTTTCAATAACATGTAAACCACTATCCGTGGCACTAGTTGTGATAACGTGACAATTGAACTACCACATCATCAAATAAACTAACGACATGGCAGATGATAGGGCATATTATACAACTACCACATCATCAGAAATACATGTAACCAAATACACACAATGTATCAATTATATAAACCAACTCACTTAGGTGGGTTGACAACTAGTTTGTCTAAGGGTGGGGCAGGGGGAGTTTTAGTCTCCTAGGTCTTCTAGCCTTGACAAGGTAGATTTTTCTTCCTCAGGGGTTTAAATGGGGATTTGCTCGTTGAAGGGCTCTCTAACGAACCCGGTTAACACAATGTATACTAGACTACCGATATTCACGAGTAATTCACACATTTCAAAGTAAATATACACAAATGATATGGCATCTTATATAACTACCACATCATCAAAAATACAAGTAAAATTACATGGCAAATGATGTGGCATCTTGTATAACTGCCACATCATCAAAAAAATACACGTGTAAACTAACTAGATACACAAAATAGCAATTGATAAAGGTAGCGTTTAAAACTTTAAATAAAAATTGGGATAAAATTAATTAAAACTAACCTTATTGCCACCATCAATAATAACAGGATGATCACATAACCACAAATACAACTCCTTTTTGGAACCGAACCGAACCGCCGAATCCGACACAATCTTATGATAATCTTCTGGAAGAAACTTCTCCCAAAGAACATCCCACTGAGCAGCGGATCTAAAAACCGAACTCACCAACGACAACCGACAAACATCTTTCGGAGTAAAAAGTGCCAAGGCGTTTGCTACAAATCCTTCAGGCAATGCTTCAAAGAAATTATTACCATCATTATTATTATCAAGAATATGATCATGGTCGTGGTCATGTTCTTGTTCTAAATTTAATAACCCGTTACCCATCTTTAATTCCTTTTGGAATCTTGAGTGAAACGACTGTGTGTATGAGTATTATATTTATAATTGGGTGTATATGTATGTATATATATAGAGATGAAAAATATGTTTGTTAAGATTTGAAAGGGAAAGAGAGAGAGAGAGAGATAGCTTAGCGGTGAAGAATTTTTATTTTTATTTTTTTTGGATGATGGGGTGTGAAGAAGTAAAAGGAAAAAGGTGGTGTTTTTTTTATGGATGTGGCCTGTGGGAAAGGTGTCGACAGAAAGCGGTTGAGAGTTTGTAGGATAGGACGTGGATGATATTCTTTTTGATGTGGTGGACATCATGTGATCGACGGAATGTTAATATTGATTTAAAATTAAAATTTAAGTTATCTTACCGACATGGCTTAAGTTTAATTTTTTCTAAGTGAATCTCAGGCTCAAAAGTTAAACTTAAAAATGAACATCTTTAATAGGTTTAATTTGAGGAGATCTAGATTTGAATCTAAAAAGACAAAAATTTTATTTCTAACTAGGTATTTAAAAAGATAAATTAGTTTTCATGTTGTTTGGCATACTATATAAGGGTTTTTTTTTTTTTGAGTTTGTTCAAAATGGATGTAAAGACTATTAAGGATGAATCAGCAAAGGTTAAAAAGAATATATCAATATATATATGGGGATAATTTAGATGATGTTAACATCATCTTTGTTAGATGATGTTGCTCTCACAAACCATAAAATTCATGGGGGCTTTTTGACATGTGTAAAATTGATGTTAGTGAGTATGTGAGAGCAACATCATCTAACAAAGATGATGTTAACATCATAAATCATTAACAAGGTCCTAAATTCATTTATGGGGAATTAAAGACCGTTAGATAAGTTCAGACTTTTAGTTACAACTCTTAGATTAAAATAATTGTATCATTACCAAATTTATTATTTAGTTCACATAACATTGGTCCATCTATTTTACATGATTAAACTTTATGTTTTTAATTTAATATTTTTATTTTGTTATCGACTTCACAAAAAGCAAAACCTAAGTTTTAGGTTATTTTTTTCTTTAGCCGTCAAAAACCAAGAAAAAAGGTTTTGTTTATTTCCCACTTGAAGAGTAGCTTTAAATGTTTATTTATAATTTCTAAGAATTTTGTTAATATTGGTTAAATAAAATTTAAAGCAACCACTGGGTTAAACCCCAGTGGCCAGGGGTGTTTCACTAAACCTGCTATGTGGGGCTCCGGGGGAGTTTACTCCAATGTCTCGAGTTCGAACCTTGGTAGGTTCTCCTCGACGGTATTTTCCAATTAAGGAGTGGTATGGTGAGAAAGGCTATTTAAGATCCGCTTAGTGCGGGACCCTTTCATTGTGCGATTAGCACACATCATACGCGTCTGAGGTAAAATTCACTTGTCAAAAAAAATAAAATTTAAAGCAGATCAATTGAAAGAAAGTTGACTTTTAATATACTTTTTTTACTTTGTTTTTTATTTTTATTTTTATAAATTTTTTAATAAAAAACTCAATCCAATAGAAAAAAAAAATGAAAAAAAAAACCTTGCACATGTACAAAGTATTTACATAGCTTTTCTACTTTACATATTTAGACCAAAACTTTTTAATATAACTAGCGATGATCTTGTGACTTTTGCATAAAGAGAATTATGTGATAGTAACATGTGTACTATTGGTCTCTTATAAATAGCAACAAATATTTTTCATCGGCAATCAGAAATAGGACAACTCACATAAAAGGGAACCACCAATATTTGAGGATCGATTGGGTACTTTATACCTTATATCTTTCATGTTCTCAAGGTTCATTCCAATAACCAGAAGTAGATTAGGCAGTTTAGGACAACTGTATGATCGTAACTGACAAGGTTGTTCATCCTAGCTGGCTGTAAGTCCAAGCTGACTTCTACACCCAACTATGTCCTCTATCTTTGTTCTTCATCTTCGACTAAGATAAAATTTTATAATCTACATAAATGCAGCTTAAAGAATCGCTTCTTAAGCTTATTACATTAAGGGGGTGTTTGGTATTGCATTTTGAAGTGATTATCTGATAACATTTGTAAAACACAGATAATTAAAAAAACTGTTTGGTTGAAAAAGTGATTATCGGCGTATTCACAGAGAGAAAACACAGTTTTGAAAAATCATGAAAAGACGTTTTTTCAAAACAAAGTTTTGAAAACGCAAAATCTATTTCGAAAACGCAATCCCAAATACCCCCTAACACATGTGAATATTGGGTCAGGTCAGACATCCAAGCTCACCTAACTTAAGTGAGTATAAGCTGACTCAGCTTACAACTAAAGACTTAAACATTATTTTACATTGTTTGTTATCAACCAATTTAATCAATTACATTAGGATTCAACATGTATAAAATTTTTTGAATAATAATATCATCATATTTCAACATATTTTATCTATAACTATTAATTATATTATTATGAAAATTTAATATGTTTACTCGCGTATTACGCGGGAAAATAATCTAGTATAATAATAATAATATCTTTGATTAATTAATATTAATAATATTTTGATGTGATAAAAAAAAATATTACTAGTATTTTAAAAGTCGGTAGAGCTAAAACCTATTTGTTCATTTTTTTTAATAAGCCGGCCTACCGGTTTTGTATTTCAACCGGTTTGAACATAAACTCGGTTTTTCTAAAAAAGTTACTTTTTATATATGTTAATAAAGTGATGTCCTTTTGATAATTGATATAATGGTATCAGGATGAATAATCATTTTCCAATGGTATTATGACATGAGACGTTAGGTTAAAAATTATTACTACTATTATTTATTAATACTATAGAAAACGAACGTTGTTATGTTCTTGTTGATGAGGTTAAAAATGATGTTAATTCCTTCTACTAAGAGATTAATTGTGAACTCATGAAACACTCTAATGTCTCAATAGCACATTAGCACACTTATATATCTATATAAACTATATCAAAATATACTAACTTTATAATATTTTTGGAGTCGTCATTATATTTTCATATACATTTTAGAATTGTATAAAATGAGATAGAAGATAGTTTCGTGATTTGGATTGTTTGTGATGTGTTTAGACTGTTGATTGATATCGCTTTTTTAGAAAGTGATACACTTTGTTACGATAGAATTCATATTGAGAGAATTTAGGAAGAGAAGAGATTTATCACACCAATATTAATGTATATTCTATATCAATACACGTATATATACAAACATAACGACTATAACCGCCACTAACTAAACATATTTCATTCTTGACACTTCTAGTCCCTGAACCTTCTATTTTACAATTGTGACACATTCAGTCCCTGAACTTTATTTATTCTTTATTATTTATATTCCTGATGTAACAATACCTCCCTCCCAATTAAGATTTTTGCCCTAAAAAATCGAAATCAGGAAACCTCTTCTGAAAATCCTCAGCATCCTCCCAAGAAGCCTCCTCCAAAGGTAATCCATTCCAATGTACCAACAACTTAACACTGGAAGATCTCCCTTTTTTGATGAGTTGTCTATCCACAATGGACCTTGGATACAGAGCAGTAGTGGCAGGCATAGGCAATGGATTAGGGTTTGCAGAGGGTCCAGCTGCCTTTTTTAACAAAGAAACATGGAAAGTAGGATGAACTGAAGATCCTGCAGGCAAATCCAATCGATAAGCCACTGCACCAAGTTTCTGCAGTATTTTGTAAGGACCAAAATATCTTGCAATTTCCTTGTGTGATGATCTTTAAGAGACCCTTGAGCAAAAGAATGTAGCTTGACAAACACCCAATCTCCTTCAGCAAAGACTCTTTCTGTACGATTCTTATCAGCCAGTTGCTTCATTCGATTTCTAGCCAGTTCCAAATTCTGTTTAAGCTGCACAATCATTGCCTCTCTGTCTCTATGGATTTCTGCAACTGCAGCTATGGTTGTGTCTCCAGGAATGTATGGAATGTGAATATTGGGTTTAACACCAAATAAAGCTTCATAAGGTGACATTTTTATTGCAGAATGCCATGTAGATTTATACCACCATTAAGCAAGTGGCACCCACTTAACCCACTGATTAGGAGAGTCCATACACATGCTTCTAAGATATGATTCCAAGCACTTGTTGAGAGCTTCAGTTTGACCATCAGATTGTGGGTGATAAGCAGTTGACATGGCCAATTCAAACCCTTGCAGTCTCATAAATTCCTTCCAAAAATGGCTTAAAAACACTGGATCTCTGTCAGACACAATGGTAGAAGGGCAACCTTGGATTTTGTAAACATGATCCATGAAAGTCTGAGCCACAGTAACTGCAGTGTATGGGTGACTGAGCAGCATGAAATGACCAAATTTGGTCAATCTATCCACCACCACAAAAATAGTATCCTTTCCATTTACCCTGGGCAATCCTGATATAAAATCCATAGATATATCACTGAAAATGTACTGAGGATCAGGCAGAGGCTGCAATAAACCAGGAGATGCCACAATTTCATACTTGGACCTTTGGAAGATGGTACAATGCTTAACAAATGTTTGCACATCCTTGTGGCTGCCTTTCCAGTAGAATAGTTCTTTAAGTCTAACCCATGTAGGAACAATGCCAGAATGACCCCCACTAGAAGAGGAATGGCAGATATTCAATATCAAATCCCTCAGTTCTCTATCCTTGGGAATGAACAGTTTATTCTTCTTTTTAAGCACCTTTCCATCCCAAGTAAAATCAGGGATAAGAATACCCTGCTCCAACTTAGTGATAAGAGCCTTAGTGTCAGCACAATTTTGCCAGGATGCATGAATTTTATCCCATAATATACCATTAATTGAACTAAAATCAGGGATAAGAATACCCTGCTCCAACTTAGTGATAAGAGCCTTAGTGTCAGCACAATTTTGCCAGGATGCATGAATTTTATCCCATAATGTGCCACTAATTGAACTGATGCCCAAATTTAACAAAGTAGACCCTTGAACCCTGGACAATGCATCTGCTACCACATTCTCAACTCCCTTTTTGTAACCAATCTCATAGTCATATCCAAGTAATTTGGATAACCATTTATGCTGCAAAGGAGTAACAATCTTTTGATCCAACAAATACTTCAAACTCTGGTGATCAGTTTTGATAATAAAGTGATGATTAGCTAGATAATGGTGCCATTGTTTTACTGCCAATATTATTGCCGATAACTCTTTTTCATAAACTGACCAAGCTAATTGTCTTTTAGACAATGCTTTACTGATAAAGGCCAAGGGATGACCTTCTTGCATTAAAACTGCTCCAATTCCTGTTGAAGAAGCATCAGTCTCTACCACAAATTCCTTTGCAAAATTAGGTAGCTGCAGAACAGGTGGTGAACTAAGAGCTTGTTTCAAATTATCAAATGCTTGTTGGGTGTCAGAAGTCCATATAAATCCTTCCTTCTTCAACAACTCAGTTAGTGGTTTAGCCAACACACCAAAACCTTTTATAAACCTCTTGTAATACCCTGTCAAGCCAAAAAATCCTCTCAACTGCTTCACAGTAGTAGGAGTAGGCCACCCTTGTATAGCACTAATTTTTGATGGATCTGTAGATACCCCTTCCTTGGTGATAATGTGACCTAAATACTCAACTTTATCACCAGCAAAAGAACACTTGGATCTTTTTGCCTTCAAGGAATTTTCCCTCATTATTGATAAAACCAGATTCAAATCCTCCAAGTGTTGATCCCAACTATTGCTATACATCAAAATATCATCAAAGAAGACAAGAGCACACTTTCTCAAAACTGACTTGAATGTAGTATTCATTAGTGCTTGGAAAGTTGCAGCGGCATTGGTCAGGCCAAATGGCAACACCAAGAATTCAAAGTGTCCTTGATGAGTTTTGAATGTTGTTTTGTACACATCAAGCTTATACATTCTCACTTGATGGTATCCTGACCTCAAATCCAGCTTAGAAAACACCATTGCCCCATGTAATTCATCCAACAAATCCTCTATTAAAGGAATTGGGAATACATCCTTGATTGTGGCCTCATTCAAACGCCTATAATCTATGCACATTCTCCAACTTCCATCCTTTTTCTTAACCAAAACAACTGGTGCTGCATAAGGGCTTGTACTATATCTAATTACTCCACAATCCAATAATTCTTGTGTCATTTGTTCAATGACATCCTTCTGTGCCCTTGGGTATCTATATGGTTTAATATTGAGGTTGTGAGATCCCTCCTTTAGTGTAATTTTGTGATCAATAGCTCTGACTGGAGGAAGACCTTTTGGAACCTCAAATACTTCCCCAAACTTTGATAACAACCCTTCCAACTCTTTTGGTTCCCTTCCTATACCAACAACAAGCTCAAGCAGTCCCTGAGGTTGGCTAGAATCATGTATTGCAAACAATTGAGCCTGAACCACTGTTGACTGACTATTCAAGTAAGTTCCTAATTTTTCCATGGAACAAACACTAACTCCTTGTGGTTTTGCTCCTTTAAGTTCAATATTTCTACCTTCCACACTAAATCTCATTGTGAGATTCTTAAAATTCCACACAATATCATTCAATGATGCTAACCACTGCACTCCCAAAACTATATCATAATTTGTCAAATCTATCACCAACATGTCATCAGAAAACTTATTTTCTTGCATACACCATTGGAAATTCTTGCACAGGGTTGCACACTCCATATTATTACCATCAGCCACAGTAACTTGCACATTAGGTATCTTAAAGATGGTGCACAAAAGCTTACTGGAGATCCTATTACTCATAAAATTGTGTGTGGAACCACTGTCAATGAGGATATGCATTATTTTTGTACTTACAGTACCAATCACTTCCATAGTGGTGTAGGAAGGTATTCCCATAATAGCATTCAATGAAATTTGTGGAGTGCCTTGTACTGTCACATCCACACTCTGCACTGCCACATCTAATGCTTGTTCTACCTCCTCCACTCCCTCAAAAGAATCCTCCACTTCTACCAGAAATAACTGCTTCTTTATCTTGCATACTCTATTGTGACCAGCCACAAACTTCTCATTGCAATAAAAACACTCTCCTTTTGCTCTTTTCTCATCCATGAACTTATTTGTGACTCTAGTAGGCATTATAGCAGTTTTAGGAGGTACAGGGGAGGGCAAAAGTGGCTGTTTGGCAATACTAGTGAGAGTATTAGTTCTAGGTGCCACATTCCTATAACTGGAAGAAGAATTATAGCCAAAACTCTTTCCTACAGCCTGATTTGCCTGATTTTGCATTTTTGCTAAGGAATATGTCTCCCTCAAGGTCTTAGGCTTAAACATCCTCACAACACACTTAATTTCAGGTTTAAGACCTTCTATAAACAAACTAATGGCATACTCCTCACTTAGAGAAACCTTATTAAGCAAAGCATCAAATGAATCACAATAGGAGTCAAGATCACCTGTTTGTTGCAAAGCTTTCAAAGCTCCCATAGCATCCTCAACTATACTTTGAGCAAATCGAGTTGTAATGGATCTGGAGTATTCATTCCACTCGATTTCATCAATAGTTTTGCCACTGGACTTCATATAAGCTAAGTGCCATGACAGAGCTTTGCCTTCCATATGTATAGTTGCATATCTCACCTTCTTATACTCAGGAGTGTTATCGATAGTGAAGAAATGCTCACACCTATAGTTCCAACCCTCCACATCATCTCCTTCAAATTTTGGAAAGTCAAGCTTTGCTAGGCGATGTGTTTGGCTGCGCTCATCTTCTCCCTGAGTGATTGGACGATTCTGTTTCTCAATTGACTTTGTGAGATCCGCCATGGATGATGTTAGAGTCATCATCGCCTCTTGAGCTGTTGCCAGCTCTCTCGCCATCCTCTCCATATCTTGAGCCTGTGTTTGAGCTTGATATTGGTTACGAGTTGTCATTTAAGAAATTAGGTCAAAACTTTTATGAAATTGGGGTGGATTACTGTAACACCCCAACAAGGCGGAATCATGTGGGTTACATACTAAGCACAACACGACATGGAAATTAAGTAGAGGCAAGTCTAAATGCATTATAAGGATTGGACAATCCATACAATTCAATCAATTACAAGTACCAGAATCATACAAAAATGCATAAGGAGCACGCCCATCAAACGTTTACAAAAGAATAGTTCAAAAGATGGTAAATGATCCTAAGCATAACCCATGAGCGGGAACTATGAATCACGGATCCACGATATAGTCCAAGTCCAATCCTAGCATGCAAACAATCAATCATCATCCAATACATCTTTGGTTAACCTGTTCACCTGAAAAGTGTACTAAAACGTGTCAACATAAAGTTGGTGAGTTCGTAGGTTTAAGTAATGAAAATTAAGTGTCGGGATATCAACCGTTATCGATAAGTGAGGATTAGAATACCTAATCACGTCAAAGGAACCCTAAAAGGATCCACGTCAATACAAGACAATACAATAAACGTCACGTCACAATAATCGTCAATATATATATATATATAATATATATATATATATATAATAAAATACGTCACGTCACAATAATCGTCAATATATATATATAAACGTCATAATATGGGTTCAAAACCCTTATCCCGAGTATGATCATGCCGGGTGTGGATTCGTCAATCCACCGTCACGTCATACATAATAATATATAATATACGTCATACGTCATAAGTATAATATCGTCATAAAGTGGCCATGATCATACCGGGTGTGGATTCGTCAATCCACCGTCACGTCATACATAATAATATAATAAACGTCTTTCGTCATATATAACGTATACCAACACGTAATCACAAGTAACAATCAAGTATCTAATGTCACGTCTCATATCATAACGTTGTAAAATCAACCGACAATCATTAAATCGACAAGTACACTTTCCACCCCAAAATATGATAAACGTAGGGGCTACGAGACTCACCTCAATCCGCACAACGAGCTACGTATAAGTTATAAGCATTCAACGATCGTCACGAGTCTTCAACCTATCATTACGTTTAATGTACGTATTAATATCATATTTTATGTCTTTTAAATTCTCATTAAAAAAGCCTAATTAGGTCTTCAAGTGCGTTTCACGACCTATCAACGTGTTTGTATAATTTGCGTATTAAATGCAAGTGTGTGTATATATATTTATATATAAAAATCCGACTCATGTTTATTCGTCTTTAATTAAGTTTAAGCTACTCCAGACTTCGAACCATGATTTAGACTTCATTATACACTAGAAAAGACAAGGAAGGAGTGAGATGAAAGCTTGGAAACGATTTGTGTATTGAGAACCTTAAACTCAAAATCTGAAAAATAAAAGAACCACACCACCGTAATTTACGGTGGTGGTGGCGTAAAGTTACGGTGGATCAAATTCAACTAGCGTAATGGACGACACATTGGGGCGTAGGAGACGGTGGTTAAGAACAGAAATGGCGTAAGGGGCGGTGATGACCACCGTAAGGTACGGTGTTCTGGAAAGAGTGGTTTCAGCGTCTGGTCCTCACATAGGCAGCGTAAACAGGAGATTTTAGCGTAAGGTCGAAGTGAGAGAAGGGTGCCACTGTCTCATACGGTGGCTGGGCCGTATGAGACGCCACCTGGGGTCATACCAGTGTAAGAGAAGTGCAGAAAAATCTGGGCAACAATTGGGCAATTTAATATTTGACCAGGAAAGTCAAACACGACCCTAATGCTTCTAAACCCTAATTCTTGGCCATGAATCGATTTGCTTTAATCCCAAACATGTTTTGTGCTTTAATAACTCGAGTGGACGTCAACCAAACCAATTCCCTTTCAGAATCGGTCCATATCATCATTTAATTTCAAAATTTTGTTATAAACCCTAATTTTCGGTTTTCAAAGGTTTTAAATCCGAATTTTGTGCATGTAATGTTTATATTAGACTAAAAACATGATTCAAGCATAACCCACCCTATAGATTCGATCGATGACCTCAAACAAGTGAAAACCCGGTTTGTTGACCCATTTCAAGCATTATGAACCCTAATTGGACTTTTAATCCGATTTGACTAAAAACTCCCATGGGTTTGGCTTAGAACATGTTTACAGACATAAAATGATGCTTATGGAATAGAATTTACTTACCAAAAGTCTCACAACTTGCCAAATCCGATTTTTGAGGTAAATTAGAAGTTTCCTTGCACTTTGGCTTTCCAAATTTAGATATGATGATTAAGTGATGATATTGATGAAGAATCTTGAACTAATCTAACTTGAAACACATTAATTGAGCCAAGAATTTAGTGAGAGAGAGAAGATATACTTGCATTTAGTGAGAGAGAGAGGATGTGGGTGGAAGAATTGAATGAATGGATGAGGTGGGAGGAATGGAAGACTTGGATATGGTTGGGTCAAGGGTGGTGATTCATGGGTCATGGGTCGACCCATGTGTTGAGTCATGGATTCGCTGAGGAGACTCAGCGCTGAACTTTATCAGCAACTCCTCAGCGATCATCATTTATCTTCGAATTAAGGATAAGTTCAATAACTCACCCCCAAGATTTGTAAGTCAAATATAGGCGGGAAGATAAAGATAAGAAGACTGGTCCCCAAGGACACGTGTTGACAAAGCAGAATGAAGACATGTGACCTTGTACCAAAATGGTACTAAGGTGTTTCTCTTTCATACCCGTTTTGGGTTGTCATATGATGTCTTCTCTTACTCTATAAAAGGCATCACTTGACCTAGCCGCACTCTTGTTGGTGTGTTCCACATTTTACACTTAGTGTGTTTTTCTCTCCTTGTATAATTGTTAAGTTTTTAGTGTGTCAAAAACTTAACAATATTTTCTCTTTTCTTTCTTTGTAAGCCAACCATGTATTCACCGTTTAATCAATGTTACTTATGATTAAACTTATTTACTTTTGTGTCCTATGTTACTGAAGTAATTTACATTAGTTGTTAATTATATAATCTGTGAAGACTTGGGACTTTTAGTTGGTATCAGAGCGGTGTTTCGATACACTCAAACTGATCTGAAAAGTGTTTGCAAGATTATCTTTCTTTCTTTACTTTTAATTTTCTGCATCAAATTTTTTTTTTATAACTTATTGTGTAAGTCCCCCGGGTCTTACCGAACCGAGATTGACTTAAGGATATGTCGAGGTGCGGAATTCCTCGAGATAACCCACGGTTTCTATATCTACCTTTTATGATATATATATATATATCTTTTGCGTGAATATAAACACTCGTGTTTGGTTACTATAGTGAAACGGCTCTCCGGACAAACTTTACCAACCAACGTGGTAATCTAAGTCTACGAGCCGTCCAAACCGGGTGTGTGTTTGCGGTTCGTGTGTGAGTCGAGTACCACCCACAAGATCTACCCGTGCGTGTTCTTGGGTTTCTCTCTCTAGGTTTTGCTCGTTTCTCTCTCTACACTCTTGTTGAAACACGCATGGACACACACCCATATATATAGGCATGGCCAGGAACACGCAAAACCCTATGGGTTTGCGTGTTTCTTTGGCCCAAGCCCATTAGGGTTTTGGCCTGTTTGTGTGTTTCCCAGAACACACAAACTGTTTGAGAGTTCTTATGGACAAGCATGCTTTTGCTTGTTTCCACAGAAACTCTCAAACCATTTAACAGTTCTTATGAATCAGAAACTCTCAAATGACCATTTGAGTGTTCTTTCCACAAGCAAATATTTTGCTCGTTCCCAAGAACCCTCAAATAACCTTTTGAGTGTTCTCTCCACAAGCAACTAATTGCTCGTTCCCGAGAACACTCAAATAACACTTAGGAATATTTGAGTTAATGTTTCAACTGCTGTCAAGACGCATAACCAATCATTAACTCAGCCAATGTTTATACTGCTGTAGATATACGCAGAACCAACATTAGCTACAAAAATGTTTTTACTGCTGTGGATACGCAGAAACAACATTGTCTATATTACCTATTGGAAGTATTCACTAAGTTAATGTTTCTCTTGCTGTTAATACGCAGAAACACAGTTAACTTAACTTCCCTTTGGAAGTACATTAAGTTAATATTTCAACTGCTGTTAAATACAGAAACAATATTAACTTAATGACTCTTTACATGTAATGTCTAGAACCTGTAAAACACAAATAATAAACACACATATAAACATAAATGGATCCCAATATGATCAACAATATATGCCAAGGTAATATTATTGACAAACGGTAATTACAAGATAAATTACAAGACTTGAATATATATAAATATATGTAACACATCTAGAATGTTTTTGTCACCGAGAAACATGCACCAATAGTCTCCCCCTTGACACTAGCATCTAGATGTGACCTTCAAGTCTTCGTTTGTCATCCTAAGTGCTGGCCAAAAACCCTCTTCAGGAACTTCAGAAGTTGTCTACTTTCTTCTGCTCTTCTTCTTCCTTTTGACATGAGTCTCCTTCTCAAAATCAGAATCAGACTCTGTCAGTGACTCCTTGCTTCTGCCTGCAGCAAGTCTACGAGATCTTTCTTGATCAGCCCGAGATCCTGGATCCTTTGGCTTAATCATGTCGGCCATTGCATTTTGATATGCCACGTCATCGTGTCCGAACTTTATGAAGATTTCGTTTTTCAGAGTCAAAGTGCTGGAAGAGTCAGATGATAAAACATCACCTCCAGAAAGTGGACTATCAGTATCATCAGATGCTGATTCCTCCTGATGACCAACTCCTACATCTCCAGTTGGTCGTTCCTGGTCACCAACTCCTACATCTCCAGTTGGTCGTTCCTGGTCACTAACTCCTACATCTCCAGTTGGTGAGGGGAAAGCATCGGCAGGAGCTTTCCCTTTTCCTTTATCTTCAGCTGTGGGGGCTCGAGAGGTACCAGCAGCACCAGGCTGGTTTTGCTCCCCCTGAGATATGGCAGTCCTCATGCCCATTGGAAATCTTAAAGTCTCTCTCTGTCTGCTAGGATCATCTCCCTCGTCCTCTCTACTTTCCCTCCTAAGGGCATCATCCTTGCAGGTCGGCTGTATCTCCCCCTAAGACTTTAGATTTCCAATAATCTCATTCAGCTGGTCATAGTCGTCATCGAAGCTTGTCAAACCCGCAGTCTAGCTCTTTATAACTTCATTGTGATGTGCCAATCTATCAGCAATCTTCTTTAGGTGCTCAGAAGTTTCAGATTGGATCGATTGTAGAGCATCCTGCCTTGTTCGAAGCTGAGCATTCTTTGCCTTCAGCTCTTCAAGCTCCTGACGATGTGATTCTTCCTGCTTAGACAGATTCTCTGTCAGACCAGCAACCAAATCTCTCATTTCAGCCATTTGCTTTTCCAACCCTGATATAGTATCATTGTTGGTTTGTGAGCTGCTTGGTTGGGAAGACATCACTGATGGTCGAGGAGGGATAGTCGGTGGAACAGTCGGTCTTGACTCCGACAGTCTGATTGTGGATGCCTGTGGTTGTTGGATTGCAGAAGTTCCAACAACCGGAAGTGTAACTGTACTAAATGGAACTGATGTTGTGGCATCACTGGTGAAAGATGTGAATGCAGACCCCGTTGCTGACAGTCTGATTCTTGTACTTGTTGGTTCAACCGGTGACCTCATCATCAACCCCTTACCTGCTCCCCTAGGTCTAGCAGTTACCTCCTCAGTATCACTCTGCACATGCTCAGACACATGCCTCGGTCCCTCTTCAACTGCCACACTCATCATTGCACTAAGTCTGGGTGACTTATGTGTGCCAGATGTGCCTTCATCAGCTCTCTTCCTCCTCCTGAGCTGTAACGGCGAACTATCTTCTTCATCCTCCCCCTCTGGCTGGTAATCTGCATCAGCCTTTAGTTCCCTTTCAGATTGAGCAACACGTTGTTCTTGTAAGAGCCTGCGTGCTCGTTCTTGAGGGTCCTCTTGACCATCATCATCACTGGAGCTATCACCTTGATCACTCACAGTGGCATGAGGGTCACTACTTGCCTCATCATCGGCCTCGTGCTCCTCGAACATCTCATCGATCTCTGCCTCTA
>CM067169.1:156951621-156974040 GCA_034093135.1 Erigeron breviscapus | reverse complement strand
TGTTCGTCATGAGGTAAGATACACTACTTTGATACGCTGGGGGTTCAACAAAAACATGGTTTTCATATAATAACTTCCCAAATGATATCTTGATTGCTTATGGGTATTCGGGGTTACACGGGAGGTGATATGGGATATGTAAATGACTATTGAGACCTGAAATGTTGTCCCAATGATATGAGATGTAATGATATGCTATGAAATGTTATGTAGTGTCATGAGATGTAATGATATGCTATGAAATGTTATGTAATGTCGTGAGATGTATTAAAATGTGATATATGTTGATGATAAATGAAATGTGCATGCTTGTATGTCTTGTTCATCTAGTTCACTAGACTTATTAAGTTGCCATGACACGTGCATATTTAAGGGCCCAAACGTTAATATGATATGTGATAATGTTTAGGTAATGTGGACACCTAAACTATATGTGATGTAAATCGAGCTCGTAAATGATGTGATGTGAAAGTGTTAAGCTTAACCCGTACTTGCCCTTGCCCGGTGGGTGCGTATATGTGGTTGCTTGGGTGGCTCCTTGCAACATAATTAAGTGGTAGAGTATCTCCGGGTGGCCTGATTACCCACCAATGTCTTTGAACATACGGACTACTCCTGGATTGGCTTGCCATTCCTTAACGACATTGATGGACCGCCGTAAGGCTTATCCATCCAGTCGGGTGTGAGGTTACCTGTTAGGTCTTATGACCGCCTACACACAAACTTACACCTTATATGTGATGAGTGACTTATGTCATGCCTAATGTAAGTGACTTATGTCACACTATACGATGATGCTTATATGTTATATGTGAAGTAAAAGATGACTAGGCACATCTAGGGTGATTCAACCTATTATGATGATGATTGATGTGATGATATGTTATGTATGATGTGATGCATTGATGCGATATGTGCCTTAACGATTTAATATGACTTTTATATAATGTTTAAATGGAAAAATGTTTTATTAATGATGTGTTATCTTACTTAGCTAATTCGTTAGCTAACACTTGCTCTTTTAAAATGTGTTGTGCCCTCAGGTCCAACATTAGTGAGCAGGTAGATGTGAGAAGATGTGAGGCATGCGTAGATGATCTTGAAGCTGGCTGTAGTATACCCATAGTGGTTGCTCGCCTTAGACATTGATTTATGTTTAGATATTTATGATTTGTATTTACTATAATGTCGGTTGTTTAATGTTGGGCAACCGATGGATTTCCATTTAGACTTGTTTTGATGATATGGCTAGTAACACCATTTAATGAATGAACCAAACAGATTTTGCTGGCTTGGACTTTTAAAGTTTAATTCCGCTTTCTTTGACGCCGTTAGGCGAAAGTTTTTGGAAATCCATATTTTTATACGGCGGGTGTTACAGTGTTACTAAGGCTAGGGAGTCCTCACCGCCCAATGACATTAGTACCCAAACCAACCCATCAGCAGCCTCCCAACAGGCTGTTGACGAGACAAATGGGAACAGCAGGCAGCCACCTCAAACTTCTGTAGGCGAGGTTGGTGAAGATATTGGGTCACCCCAACCCACTAGAGGTCAAAGTCCACCTCCACTAAATACTTCCCCTTCTTCTCAAATACCTTCTGAGTCGTTGTCAGCAGCCAGATCACAGGTGATGCTAGAGACAACACAGTCTACGGCCGATGAGGTCTTGGTGCAACAACACACTGAGACTGAGGCACAAATTGACCCTACCCCTATCTCTTTCACTGTCTCGGAAACTGTTAGTACAGGGACCGAGACAAATGTTTCTCCTTCAGGTGCTGAGACTGATGAGGAGTTAGGCAGCGAGTTCAGTCAACAAGATGATGATCTAAAGGATGAAATTGCTACCCTTCAAGGTATGGTGTTTGGGATTACTAAGAATCAAGTCACACACACCAGGTCAAATGAGCAACTCTTTAGAAGAAATCAAAATATGTTGCATGAAAGTATGAAGAAAGTCAGCACCTCCAACTCCTCTATTTCTGCCTCGCTGGACAAGTTAAAAGAAGAAGTCCATTCAGCGATGGCTGCTGAAGTGCCTGGCATCTTGTCAGCACTTCATGAACTCAGGCAATCCAACATTCTTCTTACTGCTCAACTTCGCCAACTCACTAACACCATCTCCTTCTTCTCCAGAAATCAAGATGATTTCCTCTCCACCCTCACTAAAGAAATTTCCTCACTCAAAACCCAATCAGTTCATCAAACTCCCTCACCAGCCGCTGCTAATATAAATTTGTTGGAAGATTCTATCAGCAGGCAGCAAAAACTTGAAGAAGAGGTGGGATTTCTTAAGGGTATGATGAAAGAAATGCTGGGCCTTCTTAAGAAAGAAACTGTGGAAGTAGCTAAGCCCTCAGCTGCTTCCAAGGGGGAGAATATTGCTGATGAAGGTCCAACAGTTGAAAATATGACAAGTGATAGCACTCCTCAAGCTTCCCACGCTGAAACTCCAAATGTTGAAAGTGCCGAGAAGGTTGTTAAACCGGCAGCCACTGTTGAGGGGGAGCAAGCTGATAGGGTTGTTAAACCGGAAGCTAATGTTGAGGGGGAGAAAGTTGAAACCAAAGTCACTGAGACTGAGCCAGTGACTGTCGAAACCAATGCTACTGAGAATGTTGAAACCCAGTTGCTGAGAATGTGCCAGCAACTATTGAAAAAGATGAAGTTATTGCTGAGGATTGTGCCAGCAAGTTGAGAAAGAAAAGGCTTGAGGAGCCAGCGACTGCTCTTCTGCTTTCTATAAACCAACTCCTGAACTTCAAGCCTCCCTTGCTAAGAAATATGCTGATAAGGGTAAGGCTGCAGTCGCTGGAAAACCTCCAAAAGTGCCCAAAGTTACAAGTGGGCAAGGTGAAAGGCTCATGGCTGGAGCTTTTCCTAAGCCAACAGCATATAATGAGACAACTGCTGAACTTACTCCTGAAGAAATTGTACTTCAGGAGGAGCTGAAAAAGAAGAAAAGAGAAGAAGAACTGTCTCAGAAATTTATAAGTGAGCAGGTTGTTGGGGATGAGTTGAAAGATACTGATGGTGAATTTAAGATGTTAGCTCAGCAGACTAGTGGCCTCGAAGCATTAAAGAATAAAGAGGAAGAATTCTATGCCAGAAAGGCTCAGCTGAAAAAGAACTTTGAAGAAGGCAGAGAACGCTACCTAAAATCAAGAGAAATAAGGCAAAGGCCTGAAGAGATCCTGTCAGTCAGGGTCACTTTGACTAGAAAAGGGATGAACCTTCATCTTCAAAGAGAAGGTGTGGCCAAGTTTCTCACATTAGAAGGGGTCACTGACAACTCGCTTGGGCCAACTGAATGGATTGAAATTTACAAGTTGATAAAAGATAAGTCAGCAGTGAGTTACAAGCCGCCGATTGAGCTAGCAGGAGAGCAGATAAAGAAAGTGCGCCAAATGGAGAAGAAGTACAGAATTAAAGACTCCCTGCTCAGCGCTACTAGACATCCATTCCCTCCTCCTCCTCGAGCAGCGAGAGCTGGATCTAAAAGATCAGCGACTGCTTCTTCTCAGCTCCCCACTATACTCAGAGTTATTCCCAAATCTGATATAGATGAGGAGCCGCTGCTAAATCTCAGAATGCCTTCCAGAACTCTTTTTATGGAAGGTGTTTATGATGAAAAGCTTGGAGGTTTCTGTTTTTGCAATGTCCATGGTCATGAGCTCTTCTTCAGGACCAATGAGATTGGAATTGCTCCCTCTTCCTTCTTTCTGAAAATAAGGAAGTATTGTGCCAAGACATCCAATGATCCCGAGTTCATAAAGCTGATTGATCAAGAGTTGTTGAAGCCAGAAAGACAAAAAGATGAAGCTTTCATCAAGGCCAAGCAAGAGTCTCAATGGGATTAAGTTGTACTTGTAATTTTGTAATGCTGTAAAGTTACTTGTCATATATAAAATCAGCATTCTATCATTTCACTTGGTGTAACTTGTAAGTGCAAGAACCTTCTGCTCAGCTAAGTCTCCTCAGCGAATAGGGGGAGATTGTTGAGTCATGGATTCGCTGAGGAGACTCAGCGTTGAACTTTATCAGCGACTCCTCAGCGATCATCATTTATCTTCGAGTTAAGGATAAGTTCAATGACTCACCCCCAAGATTTGTAAGTCAAATATAGGCGGGAAGATGAAGATAAGAAGACTGGTCCCCAAGGACACGTGTTGACAAAGCAGAATGAAGACATGTGACCTTGTACCAAAATGGTACTAAGGTGTTTCTCTTTCATACCCGTTTTGGAAAAGAAACAAGATGGAGAAAGAGATTCATGCAGGACAGTCTTACACACCAATAGATGGTTGACAACCTTCATGTGTCAACATCTATTAGGTTGTCATGTGATGTCTTCTCTCACTCTATAAAAGGCATCACTTGACCTAGCCGCACTCTTGTTGGTGTGTTCCACATTTTACACTTAGTGTGTTTTTCTCTCCTTGTATAATTGTTAAGTTTTTAGTGTGTCAAAAACTTAACAATATTTTCTCTTTTCTTTCTTTGTAAACCAACCATGTATTCACCGTTTAATCAATGTTACTTATGATTAAACTTATTTACTTTTGTGTCTTATGTTACTGAAGTAATTTACATTAGTTGTTAATTATATAATCTGTGCAAACTTGGGACTTTCACCATGGATCACCCGATTACATTTCTAGTTACATTAAACGTCACATCACGTCATAAAATCGATTAACACGACTATATGATCTCGTCTAGCATATTACACGTTTCCGAGTCATAAATCAAAGGAATGAAATGTTTCAATTAACTAAATTAATTAGTCATTTAACACGTTTAAGTCAACGGTTCAAAATAAATAAGCCACGTCTAATCACGTTTATCACAAGTCAAACAAGTCAAAAATCGTAAATGTTACAATTACTGATGAATTGAAGGAATTGAGAAGAAACTGTGAAGAATTGAAGTGGATTATTGTTGAATTTGGAAATTTAATGAATAATTTGCGAAAATTAGGGGTTTTTTTATTATTAAATGGATATGTCGCCGGAAGAACAAATCTCGTCGGAAAAGACAGTCGGAATCTGAGAGCTCGCCGGAGAAGGAAGCGTTTGTCTCTGATACCACTGTTACGATAGAATTAGTATTCTATATCAATACACGTATATATACAAACATAACGACTATAACCGCCACTAACTAAACATATTTCATTCTTGACACTTCTAGTCCCTGAACCTTCTATTTTACAATTGTGACACATTCAATCCCTGAACTTTATTTATTCTATTTATTATTTATATTCCTATGTAACACACTTGGTAAATATAATTTGTTCTGTAATATGATTTTTGATAAACATATAAACAATTTACATATCTTTAATCTTCTTTTTGTTTAAAACTCCTGAACTAAGATCTTTTGGCTTCTTCATCTTCGTCTGGTTCATTAATATTATACATACCAACACTTCTTATTCCCATCACCACCACCAATGTGACCTATAGGTTAGAATACTTGATGACGTACGGCACTAGAGGTTGTAGATATATTATTCAAATCTAGATGATCGAAGGTTGCAAGTCACGGATAGGCAAGTGGAAAAACGATCCATGTATGAGAATGGTGAGTTATCAGTATAAGTTCTATGCGGTGTGCACTTTGGGTATCAAAATGGTACATGGGACACAAGAGTTCCAACCCATTTACCTTTTTTTTCCTTTTTTTTGGTAAGGGTAAATTAAAGGTTTAAAATGGTAACAGAAATATTATGTATAGCCATGTATATCTTTTTCAAAAGACCCGTCTTCTTTAAATAATACAGTAGAAAGAAAAAACCTCATTCTGTCTTTTATCGTGGAAATATTTGCCCATGGGCAATTTTGCCAATACTTATAGACCATACATAAGCTAGAACGATAAAATCAAATTAAACTGAATGCTACAAATAGGTTGATCATAAAGACTAATCCAACGAAGCTCATTTTGCAAGTCTGGAGTCATAGCGGGTGAGCCTTCGTAGGTAGTAGTCGGTTTATGTAAAAGATAGAAACTATGACTACTACATCGAGAGGGCACGAGTACTTGCCAATGTAACACCACATTAACAATTAGATACTTGTGCATGCATGGAACGCCACATCCGTATAATCCAAGTACTACATGGAAAATATAACCTCCATTGGAAAAGGAAAGACATCTAAGAGAATGTCCACACAATCTCCATAAATTTCTCCATTCAAAAAGCTTTGTCAAAGCCATGCATGACACTTTTCTCCTCTCCTAATCTTTTATCATTATAGACTCTTGTACGCTTCATTTTGGTGCAGTACGGGTCCTTCAAGTCCCCGTGTTCGGAGCCTGGAGGACCCTTTTCATCCTCTTTTCTTTCTTCCCCCTTCGTTTTCAGGATATACGTCGCGTTTTTACTAGCTACGTTGTCTTTCACAATCTCATGTTTTTTCTCTCCCTGTAAAACTGCCCTTGGAACGAATTATGTATCAAGGGAGTCATATAGGAGTGGATAAAACGGTGATTTTGTTCGTGCTCAGGACATCCAAAATATTCTAGTTTGGTTTTTTCATTTTGGAACTTCAAGATTAATTATTTGTTCTTCGTGCGTTTTTTCTCTTTTCGTTTGTGTTTTCCTTTTTCGTCTGCCATAAATTATCATACAAATATATCAGATAGCATAAAGAATGAATTGTTTGCCATGCCTTAGAAAGAATACAGAAGAAAATAAATCAGATGAAAAGAAGGAAGAAGAGGAAGAGGAGTTGCCACAGGATTTGCCTGTGGCACAACCTAAAGAAGATCCCCTTTCCAAACAACCTTCTGGTAAATTTTCCTTGTCAAATACAATACAATATACATTTATAATTGTCAATAAATTTATAGATATACTACCTTCCTTATTATACAATTCATTGCAACAGAACGGTAAACAAAGTAACAAACGGGTCGGGTAGATAATTGCCCAAAGCATATTTATTAATGCATACAATCTACTGCTAAAAGCTATTCAAGATTATATGATATCTAACTTACAAAAATGAACTAAATGTATTTCAGGTCAACCCGACTCAGTCCATTTCAAGCCCAGATAACAGATTACTCCCTCTGTCACAATTGAAGAGTCCACATTTCTGTTTAGTATGTCCCAAATTAAATGTTCACCCCTGAAAGTAACATACTGATCTTACCATTTTTGCTTAACTCATTTCTTACAATCTTGGATCTATAAAAATGTGTGCAAAAGGGAAAAATTATAATTAATGTAATCAATATGTTTCTAAAGATGGATATTTAACATGGGACTGAACGAGTATCACATTTTTTTAACTCATTTTTATCGGTTTTGCCCAATCTGCCTGACTGCTTGGCCAAGTCATTTGTCACTCTCTACTTAAAATAAACATTTAACTATCTTTGTTGCAGTAAAAAATGCCGCTTCACTCAAAAATGTTAAGTCAGTGAAAAATGTCAAATCAGTGAAAACTGCTGATTCAAAGAAAAAAGATAAAGACAGTGACAATGAAGGTGATGGTGGTAGTGAAGCACCTGCTCCTGCTTCTGCTCCTGTTGCAGTTTCCAATTCCGCTACTGCTACAACAACTACTACAGCAGATGAACCTCCAACAGGCTCAGCCCGTACATTCAAATTCCGTGATTTGGCCTCAGCCACCAAAAATTTCAAGAAAGAATGTTTATTAGGCGAAAGTGGTTTTGGAAGGGTTTATAAAGGAACTCTAGACGACGGCAAGGTTAGTATACGTTTTAATGCTTCAAGTTAATGGTTTGTAATCGATTAGAGGATGTGTGACAATAATAAATGATATGATTTTTTTGTACATGAATGAATAAAGGTTGTGGCTGTGAAAAAACTAGACAAAATTGGAACAAAAGCAAATAAGGAGTTCATAGAAGAAGTGATGAAACTGAGTGATCTTCATCATCCGAATCTTGTTGAACTTATCGGATATTGTGCTGATGGTGATCAAAGACTCTTGGTATACGAACATATGCCGATGGGTTCAGTTAAAGATCATTTACATGGTACTTTTTGCTTTTCTCGTGCTTGTTAGTAAATCAATCGCTTTAACCATATTCTAACTTAATATAATCTTTTGTTCTCTTTTTAACTTGGACGACAGATCTTCCTTCGGGTAAAAAACCATTAGACTGGGTCACAAGAATGAAAGCTGCAGCAGGAGCTGCACAAGCTATGGAGTACTTACACAAGAAGGTTAAACCCCCAGTTCTATGTCGCAATGTGAAGTCAACAAATATTTTGTTAGACGAAAACTTTGAACCGAAGGTCACAGATTACGGGCTTGTCAACCTAGAAAGTTCTTCTGGTAGTAGTGTGCAGCAAAGGGTGGTTGGAACTGTTGGTTGTGCTCCAGAATATGAATATACCGGTGAACTCACCCTCAAATCTGATGTCTATAGCTTCGGAGTTATTCTTTTGGAACTTATCACTGGTAGAAAAGCAATGGATACTTCTCGCCCCAAAAACGAGCAAAATCTTGTGTCTTGGGTAATATTATCAGATATACTTTGAAAACCTCTTTAAAGTTTAAAAGAAATATGATCCTTTCTCTGAAATGGGTACATTATGTATAAATTCTAACTTTTTATACTTCGAATGATACAGGCACAACCATATTTTAAAGATCCAAAAAGATTTCAAGAATTAGCTGACCCTATATTCAAAGGAGTAATTCCAGAAAAGAATTTAAATCAAGCAGTCGGGGTGGCAGCAATGTGCCTACAAGAGGAGTCAGGTGTTCGTCCATTGATATCCGACATTGTAGGAGCTCTTAACTTCCTTACTATAGCTCCACCCGAAGGGTTTACGCCATCACCAGCACCTGCTGAGCCAATCAGTGGTCCACCTAAGCAATACTCATCATTATCATCGTCATCCTCATCATCAGACTCTGACTCTGACCGAGAGCTAGGTATAACAATAGAGCCATCACCAGCACCTGCTGAGCCAATCAGTGGTCCACCTAAGCAATACTCATCATTATCATCGTCATCCTCATCATCAGACTCTGACTCTGACCGAGAGCTAGGTATAACAATAGAGCCATCACCAGCACCTGCTGAGCCAATCAGTGGTCCACCTAAGCAATACTCATCATTATCATCGTCATCCTCATCATCAGACTCTGACTCTGACCGAGAGCTAGGTATAACAATAGAGCCATCACCAGCACCTGCTGAGCCAATCAGTGGTCCACCTAAGCAATACTCATCATTATCATCGTCATCCTCATCATCAGACTCTGACTCTGACCGAGAGCTAGGTATAACAATAGAGCCATCACCAGCACCTGCTGAGCCAATCAGTGGTCCACCTAAGCAATACTCATCATTATCATCGTCATCCTCATCATCAGACTCTGACTCTGACCGAGAGCTAGGTATAACAATAGAGCCATCACCAGCACCTGCTGAGCCAATCAGTGGTCCACCTAAGCAATACTCATCATTATCATCGTCATCCTCATCATCAGACTCTGACTCTGACCGAGAGCTAGGTATAACAATAGAGCCATCACCAGCACCTGCTGAGCCAATCAGTGGTCCACCTAAGCAATACTCATCATTATCATCGTCATCCTCATCATCAGACTCTGACTCTGACCGAGAGCTAGGTATAACAATAGAGCCATCACCAGCACCTGCTGAGCCAATCAGTGGTCCACCTAAGCAATACTCATCATTATCATCGTCATCCTCATCATCAGACTCTGACTCTGACCGAGAGCTAGGTATAACAATAGAGCCATCACCAGCACCTGCTGAGCCAATCAGTGGTCCACCTAAGCAATACTCATCATTATCATCGTCATCCTCATCATCAGACTCTGACTCTGACCGAGAGCTAGGTATAACAATAGAGCCATCACCAGCACCTGCTGAGCCAATCAGTGGTCCACCTAAGCAATACTCATCATTATCATCGTCATCCTCATCATCAGACTCTGACTCTGACCGAGAGCTAGGTATAACAATAGAGCCATCACCAGCACCTGCTGAGCCAATCAGTGGTCCACCTAAGCAATACTCATCATTATCATCGTCATCCTCATCATCAGACTCTGACTCTGACCGAGAGCTAGGTATAACAATAGAGCCATCACCAGCACCTGCTGAGCCAATCAGTGGTCCACCTAAGCAATACTCATCATTATCATCGTCATCCTCATCATCAGACTCTGACTCTGACCGAGAGCTAGGTATAACAATAGAGCCATCACCAGCACCTGCTGAGCCAATCAGTGGTCCACCTAAGCAATACTCATCATTATCATCGTCATCCTCATCATCAGACTCTGACTCTGACCGAGAGCTAGGTATAACAATAGAGCCATCACCAGCACCTGCTGAGCCAATCAGTGGTCCACCTAAGCAATACTCATCATTATCATCGTCATCCTCATCATCAGACTCTGACTCTGACCGAGAGCTAGGTATAACAATAGAGCCATCACCAGCACCTGCTGAGCCAATCAGTGGTCCACCTAAGCAATACTCATCATTATCATCGTCATCCTCATCATCAGACTCTGACTCTGACCGAGAGCTAGGTATAACAATAGAGCCATCACCAGCACCTGCTGAGCCAATCAGTGGTCCACCTAAGCAATACTCATCATTATCATCGTCATCCTCATCATCAGACTCTGACTCTGACCGAGAGCTAGGTATAACAATAGAGCCATTTACCCGGCCTGTAATGCCCGAGCCCATGGATGATCCTGAGCATAAGCCCGATTCTGAGTCAGAGTCAGAGTCAGAGCCCGAGCCAGAACCGGAGGATGAGTGGGAGCAGGAGCATGAGTCAGAGTCAGATCCAGAGACTGAGCCTGAACCTGAGCCTGAACCAGAACCGGAGCCTGAGCCAGAATCAGAGTCAGAGTCAGAGTCAGAGTCAGAGTCAGAGTCAGAGTCAGAGTCAGAGTCAGAGTCAGAGTCAGAGTCAGAGTCAGAGTCAGAGTCAGAGTCAGAGTCAGAGTCAGAGTCAGAGTCAGAGTCAGAGTCAGAGTCAGAGTCAGAGTCAGAGTCAGAGTCAGAGTCAGAGTCAGAGTCAGAGTCAGAGTCAGAGTCAGAGTCAGAGTCAGAGTCAGAGTCAGAGTCAGAGTCAGAGTCAGAGTCAGAGTCAGAGTCAGAGTCAGAGTCAGAGTCAGAGTCAGAGTCAGAGTCAGAGTCAGAGTCAGAGTCAGAGTCAGAGTCAGAGTCAGAGTCAGAGTCAGAGTCAGAGTCAGAGTCAGAGTCAGAGTCAGAGTCAGAGTCAGAGTCAGAGTCAGAGTCAGAGTCAGAGTCAGAGTCAGAGTCAGAGTCAGAGTCAGAGTCAGAGTCAGAGTCAGAGTCAGAGTCAGAGTCAGAGTCAGAGTCAGAGTCAGAGTCAGAGTCAGAGTCAGAGTCAGAGTCAGAGTCAGAGTCAGAGTCAGAGTCAGAGTCAGAGTCAGAGTCAGAGTCAGAGTCAGAGTCAGAGTCAGAGTCAGAGTCAGAGTCAGAGTCAGAGTCAGAGTCAGAGTCAGAGTCAGAGTCAGAGTCAGAGTCAGAGTCAGAGTCAGAGTCAGAGTCAGAGTCAGAGTCAGAGTCAGAGTCAGAGTCAGAGTCAGAGTCAGAGTCAGAGTCAGAGTCAGAGTCAGAGTCAGAGTCAGAGTCAGAGTCAGAGTCAGAGTCAGAGTCAGAGTCAGAGTCAGAGTCAGAGTCAGAGTCAGAGTCAGAGTCAGAGTCAGAGTCAGAGTCAGAGTCAGAGTCAGAGTCAGAGTCAGAGTCAGAGTCAGAGTCAGAGTCAGAGTCAGAGTCAGAGTCAGAGTCAGAGTCAGAGTCAGAGTCAGAGTCAGAGTCAGAGTCAGAGTCAGAGTCAGAGTCAGAGTCAGAGTCAGAGTCAGAGTCAGAGTCAGAGTCAGAGTCAGAGTCAGAGTCAGAGTCAGAGTCAGAGTCAGAGTCAGAGTCAGAGTCAGAGTCAGAGTCAGAGTCAGAGTCAGAGTCAGAGTCAGAGTCAGAGTCAGAGTCAGAGTCAGAGTCAGAGTCAGAGTCAGAGTCAGAGTCAGAGTCAGAGTCAGAGTCAGAGTCAGAGTCAGAGTCAGAGTCAGAGTCAGAGTCAGAGTCAGAGTCAGAGTCAGAGTCAGAGTCAGAGTCAGAGTCAGAGTCAGAGTCAGAGTCAGAGTCAGAGTCAGAGTCAGAGTCAGAGTCAGAGTCAGAGTCAGAGTCAGAGTCAGAGTCAGAGTCAGAGTCAGAGTCAGAGTCAGAGTCAGAGTCAGAGTCAGAGTCAGAGTCAGAGTCAGAGTCAGAGTCAGAGTCAGAGTCAGAGTCAGAGTCAGAGTCAGAGTCAGAGTCAGAGTCAGAGTCAGAGTCAGAGTCAGAGTCAGAGTCAGAGTCAGAGTCAGAGTCAGAGTCAGAGTCAGAGTCAGAGTCAGAGTCAGAGTCAGATTCAATACAAAGTCAAGAACTTACAGTACATACCAGGATGAGAGTGCCCATGATTCAAGTTCGGAGAGCGAAGAATAGTGAAGTAAAATTTGCAGCCTATTTTTATTCAAAGCTTTCGTTGATCAAACGTAAGCATAAATCAAAATGCAGTCAAATTCTTCTATCATATTAACACAATGCACAATCTTTCCCTCAAACAGTAAACTAGATTACTAGACCCGTTTTTGTTTTTTTTTTTTTTTTTTTTTTTACTTTTTTTTTTTTTTTTTTTTTTTTTTTTTTTTTTTTTTTTTTTTTTTTTTTTTTTTTTTTTTTTTTTTTTTTTTTTTTTTTTTTTTTTTTTTTTTTTTTTTTTTTTTTTTTTTTTTTTTTTTTTTTTTTTTTTTTTTTTTTTTTTTTTTTTTTTTTTTTTTTTTTTTTTTTTTTTTTTTTTTTTTTTTTTTTTTTTTTTTTTTTTTTTTTTTTTTTTTTTTTTTTTTTTTTTTTTTTTTTTTTTTTTTTTTTTTTTTTTTTTTTTTTTTTTTTTTTTTTTTTTTTTTTTTTTTTTTTTTTTTTTTTTTTTTTTTTTTTTTTTTTTTTTTTTTTTTTTTTTTTTTTTTTTTTTTTTTTTTTTTTTTTTTTTTTTTTTTTTTTTTTTTTTTTTTTTTTTTTTTTTTTTTTTTTTTTTTTTTTTTTTTTTTTTTTTTTTTTTTTTTTTTTTTTTTTTTTTTTTTTTTTTTTTTTTTTTTTTTTTTTTTTTTTTTTTTTTTTTTTTTTTTTTTTTTTTTTTTTTTTTTTTTTTTTTTTTTTTTTTTTTTTTTTTTTTTTTTTTTTTTTTTTTTTTTTTTTTTTTTTTTTTTTTTTTTTTTTTTTTTTTTTTTTTTTTTTTTTTTTTTTTTTTTTTTTTTTTTTTTTTTTTTTTTTTTTTTTTTTTTTTTTTTTTTTTTTTTTTTTTTTTTTTTTTTTTTTTTTTTTTTTTTTTTTTTTTTTTTTTTTTTTTTTTTTTTTTTTTTTTTTTTTTTTTTTTTTTTTTTTTTTTTTTTTTTTTTTTTTTTTTTTTTTTTTTTTTTTTTTTTTTTTTTTTTTTTTTTTTTTTTTTTTTTTTTTTTTTTTTTTTTTTTTTTTTTTTTTTTTTTTTTTTTTTTTTTTTTTTTTTTTTTTTTTTTTTTTTTTTTTTTTTTTTTTTTTTTTTTTTTTTTTTTTTTTTTTTTTTTTTTTTTTTTTTTTTTTTTTTTTTTTTTTTTTTTTTTTTTTTTTTTTTTTTTTTTTTTTTTTTTTTTTTTTTTTTTTTTTTTTTTTTTTTTTTTTTTTTTTTTTTTTTTTTTTTTTTTTTTTTTTTTTTTTTTTTTTTTTTTTTTTTTTTTTTTTTTTTTTTTTTTTTTTTTTTTTTTTTTTTTTTTTTTTTTTTTTTTTTTTTTTTTTTTTTTTTTTTTTTTTTTTTTTTTTTTTTTTTTTTTTTTTTTTTTTTTTTTTTTTTTTTTTTTTTTTTTTTTTTTTTTTTTTTTTTTTTTTTTTTTTTTTTTTTTTTTTTTTTTTTTTTTTTTTTTTTTTTTTTTTTTTTTTTTTTTTTTTTTTTTTTTTTTTTTTTTTTTTTTTTTTTTTTTTTTTTTTTTTTTTTTTTTTTTTTTTTTTTTTTTTTTTTTTTTTTTTTTTTTTTTTTTTTTTTTTTTTTTTTTTTTTTTTTTTTTTTTTTTTTTTTTTTTTTTTTTTTTTTTTTTTTTTTTTTTTTTTTTTTTTTTTTTTTTTTTTTTTTTTTTTTTTTTTTTTTTTTTTTTTTTTTTTTTTTTTTTTTTTTTTTTTTTTTTTTTTTTTTTTTTTTTTTTTTTTTTTTTTTTTTTTTTTTTTTTTTTTTTTTTTTTTTTTTTTTTTTTTTTTTTTTTTTTTTTTTTTTTTTTTTTTTTTTTTTTTTTTTTTTTTTTTTTTTTTTTTTTTTTTTTTTTTTTTTTTTTTTTTTTTTTTTTTTTTTTTTTTTTTTTTTTTTTTTTTTTTTTTTTTTTTTTTTTTTTTTTTTTTTTTTTTTTTTTTTTTTTTTTTTTTTTTTTTTTTTTTTTTTTTTTTTTTTTTTTTTTTTTTTTTTTTTTTTTTTTTTTTTTTTTTTTTTTTGTGGATCAACTGTAGAGATATTCATAATATTGAATATTGTTTCATCCTACGCGATTTCATCTACTCAAAAGGTATTATTCTTAATCTATCTTTATTATGACAACTATCATGGTGTAATTGGATCTTGGTGGAAATATTAATCGTGTGCATGTTTTTATAAAATACATGTTTGTATTTTTAGTCTTCCGCTGCGTTTATAAATTTTAAAAGTACACACGAGGGCCTAATATTTCCAACAGTGGTATCAGAGCCACTTTTACACCTTTTAGTTGTCAGGTGATTTTATTTTTTGATCATTTTTGATAGAAAAATAAATCACCACTTTAAATTTCGAATTTAATTATTATGGCTTGATTAGTTATTTTTATTGATTCTATATAATCCATGGTTATTAAAACTACATTCTATATGTAGTTTTAATAATGTAGTTATTAAAATTTGTTGTTGCATGCATAGCCCATGATGCCCTTAGCCTATGGAATTGTTTTGTTGTGATGATTGTTGATTATTACAACATTATAAATGTTGGTTGATTAATTTATTTGGGGCCATAGAAGCAAAAGTTGTATAATATTTATTTTTAATTTTCATAGTTGTATTTATATTTATTTTTATTGTAAGTATTAGACTAGTTGTACTTTTCAATTTAAATAAATGTAACAAGATGAAGATTGAAGATAAAAGATGCAACATGGAGTTTTGCTTTGAAGATGGTGTTTTCTTTATCAAGTCAACAACATGGACGTATGGCACAAAATCTCACTTGGTTCTTGGATTAAGTGGGAGTATAGGATTGTCCTTAGATTGACCTCTTGATTTCATATTGGCTCATGAAATCAAGCATAGGATTTTTGGGCTAGGCTATGTGTGTGTGATGCATGGTTGTGTTTTTATTTTTGCACTTATTTATAATTGTTGATTATAAAATATGCTAAAATGTTTTTGATGGAAACATTAAATAAAAACATAAAATGAGTTTAAAGATTAAAATTGGTGATTTTAAAAGTTAAACTCAAATGAGTTTAAAATATATTGTTTTGAAACTCAAATTTATATATATGTATATATATATATATATATATATATATACATCTTTTAAAAATTGTTTTAAAGTGATACACGTTTGTGTATTTGTTATATATATATATATATATATATATATATATATATATATATATATATATATATATATATATATATATATATATATATATATATATATATATATATATATATATATATATATATATATATATATATATATATATATATATATATATATATATATATATATATATATATATATATATATATATATATATATATATATATATATATATATATATATATATATATATATATATATATATATATATATATATATATATATATATATATATATATATATATATATATATATATATATATATATATATATATATATATATATATATATATATATATATATATATATATATATATATATATATATATATATATATATATATATATATATATATATATATATATATATATATATATATATATATATATATATATATATATATATATATATATATATATATATATATATATATATATATATATATATATATATATATATATATATATATATATATATATATATATATATATATATATATATATATATATATATATATATATATATATATATATATATATATATATATATATATATATATATATATATATATATATATATATATATATATATATATATATATATATATATATATATATATATATATATATATATATATATATATATATATATATATATATATATATATATATATATATATATATATATATATATATATATATATATATATATATATATATATATATATATATATATATATATATATATATATATATATATATATATATATATATATATATATATATATATATATATATATATATATATATATATATATATATATATATATATATATATATATATATATATATATATATATATATATATATATATATATATATATATATATATATATATATATATATATATATATATATATATATATATATATATATATATATATATATATATATATATATATATATATATATATATATATATATATATATATATATATATATATATATATATATATATATATATATATATATATATATATATATATATATATATATATATATATATATATATATATATATATATATATATATATATATATATATATATATATATATATATATATATATATATATATATATATATATATATATATATATATATATATATATATATATATATATATATATATATATATATATATATATATATATATATATATATATATATATATATATATATATATATATATATATATATATATATATATATATATATATATATATATATATATATATATATATATATATATATATATATATATATATATATATATATATATATATATATATATATATATATATATATATATATATATATATATATATATATATATATATATATATATATATATATATATATATATATATATATATATATATATATATATATATATATATATATATATATATATATATATATATATATATATATATATATATATATATATATATATATATATATATATATATATATATATATATATATATATATATATATATATATATATATATATATATATATATATATATATATATATATATATATATATATATATATATATATATATATATATATATATATATATATATATATATATATATATATATATATATATATATATATATATATATATATATATATATATATATATATATATATATATATATATATATATATATATATATATATATATATATATATATATATATATATATATATATATATATATATATATATATATATATATATATATATATATATATATATATATATATATATATATATATATATATATATATATATATATATATATATATATATATATATATATATATATATATATATATATATATATATATATATATATATATATATATATATATATATATATATATATATATATAATATCTTTCATTTCAATTTAATCTTTGTATATGTATATATTAAATTAATATGTTATATAGCAAAATGCTTATTGAAAGTTGTTTCAATGAGCAAGAGAAGATAGCTTTAATAATGCTTGCAAGTTTGACTCCTGACCTCCAGAAGGAAATGGAAGATCGCAAAGCATATGATTACTGAGCTGAAAAATATGTTTCAGAATCAGGAAAATCATGAGTTGTACGAAACTCACAAGCTTCTTCACACATGCATAATGAAGGAGGGTCAAATCAGTTAGCTCTCATATTGTGAATATGAAAAGCTACATTGAAATGTTGGAAAAGCTTGGAACTCTCATAATGAATCTCTTGGTTGTGAACGCCATTTAGGACTCACTACCAAAGTCATTAGGAGAAATATGTGTCAGAGTTGCACTTGATGCCCAAAGCTGCTGAACAGATTGTTCCATCAAAGACCTCCAATCTGGGCGTCCTGATGATTTAGGATGGAAGGGTAAAAAGAATAAGCCGAAAATTTTCAGCGAGGGAAAGGGCAAAGGAGTAGCTAGGAATAAGATTCCAACCCCTCCCAAGAAGGAAAACCCAGCAAAAGACGCCAAATGTTTTCATTGTGAAAAAGTTGGTCATTGGAGAAGGAACTGTTCCTGTCTACCTATCTAAAGCTGAAGAAAGGCAAGGCTGGTTAGACTAGCCAATCGGGTATATGCCATATACAATTATATGCTTTTTCTAGTGATTCCTAGATTTTGTTACAGATGTGATTTGTATCAATATACTGGGAATGAGAAGAAGTAAGAAACTGAATAAAGGCACACTAGATCTGCGAGTGTGAAATAGGGATCAAGCAGTTTTTGAAACTATTGGCACCTATGAGCTTACTTTTCAAGTGACCTTGTTGTTTTGTTGAAACAATGTCATTTTGCTCCTAGTATTACGAGCAACATAGTTTCAGTTTCACGTTTGAAAGATGTTGGTTATGAACTTGCATTTACACACTTTGCAATATCAGTTTCTAAGAATAATGTTTTTATTTTAATGCCTATCCAAGTGATGGTATTTTTGAAATTGATATGCATGGTGTGATTTCAAATAATAATTCTATATATACCTGTACAGCCAAACGATTCAAGCAAGACTTGAATAAGACCTATCTATGACATTGTCGTCTTGGTCATATAAACAAACAACGCATTTCAAAACCCCAATCTGATGGACTTTTGGAATCAACTGGCTCTGAGTCATTTGATGTATGCGAGTCTTGTTTATGTGGAAAAATGGCAAAGACACCTTTTTCCGGTTTAGGTGAAAGAGCTAAAGTTTTTTTTTTTAATTTTTTTTTTTTTTTTTTTTTTTTTTTTTTTTTTTTTTTTTTTTTTTTTTTTTTTTTTTTTTTTTTTTTTTTTTTTTTTTTTTTTTTTTTTTTTTTTTTTTTTTTTTTTTTTTTTTTTTTTTTTTTTTTTTTTTTTTTTTTTTTTTTTTTTTTTTTTTTTTTTTTTTTTTTTTTTTTTTTTTTTTTTTTTTTTTTTTTTTTTTTTTTTTTTTTTTTTTTTTTTTTTTTTTTTTTTTTTTTTTTTTTTTTTTTTTTTTTTTTTTTTTTTTTTTTTTTTTTTTTTTTTTTTTTTTTTTTTTTTTTTTTTTTTTTTTTTTTTTTTTTTTTTTTTTTTTTTTTTTTTTTTTTTTTTTTTTTTTTTTTTTTTTTTTTTTTTTTTTTTTTTTTTTTTTTTTTTTTTTTTTTTTTTTTTTTTTTTTTTTTTTTTTTTTTTTTTTTTTTTTTTTTTTTTTTTTTTTTTTTTTTTTTTTTTTTTTTTTTTTTTTTTTTTTTTTTTTTTTTTTTTTTTTTTTTTTTTTTTTTTTTTTTTTTTTTTTTTTTTTTTTTTTTTTTTTTTTTTTTTTTTTTTTTTTTTTTTTTTTTTTTTTTTTTTTTTTTTTTTTTTTTTTTTTTTTTTTTTTTTTTTTTTTTTTTTTTTTTTTTTTTTTTTTTTTTTTTTTTTTTTTTTTTTTTTTTTTTTTTTTTTTTTTTTTTTTTTTTTTTTTTTTTTTTTTTTTTTTTTTTTTTTTTTTTTTTTTTTTTTTTTTTTTTTTTTTTTTTTTTTTTTTTTTTTTTTTTTTTTTTTTTTTTTTTTTTTTTTTTTTTTTTTTTTTTTTTTTTTTTTTTTTTTTTTTTTTTTTTTTTTTTTTTTTTTTTTTTTTTTTTTTTTTTTTTTTTTTTTTTTTTTTTTTTTTTTTTTTTTTTTTTTTTTTTTTTTTTTTTTTTTTTTTTTTTTTTTTTTTTTTTTTTTTTTTTTTTTTTTTTTTTTTTTTTTTTTTTTTTTTTTTTTTTTTTTTTTTTTTTTTTTTTTTTTTTTTTTTTTTTTTTTTTTTTTTTTTTTTTTTTTTTTTTTTTTTTTTTTTTTTTTTTTTTTTTTTTTTTTTTTTTTTTTTTTTTTTTTTTTTTTTTTTTTTTTTTTTTTTTTTTTTTTTTTTTTTTTTTTTTTTTTTTTTTTTTTTTTTTTTTTTTTTTTTTTTTTTTTTTTTTTTTTTTTTTTTTTTTTTTTTTTTTTTTTTTTTTTTTTTTTTTTTTTTTTTTTTTTTTTTTTTTTTTTTTTTTTTTTTTTTTTTTTTTTTTTTTTTTTTTTTTTTTTTTTTTTTTTTTTTTTTTTTTTTTTTTTTTTTTTTTTTTTTTTTTTTTTTTTTTTTTTTTTTTTTTTTTTTTTTTTTTTTTTTTTTTTTTTTTTTTTTTTTTTTTTTTTTTTTTTTTTTTTTTTTTTTTTTTTTTTTTTTTTTTTTTTTTTTTTTTTTTTTTTTTTTTTTTTTTTTTTTTTTTTTTTTTTTTTTTTTTTTTTTTTTTTTTTTTTTTTTTTTTTTTTTTTTTTTTTTTTTTTTTTTTTTTTTTTTTTTTTTTTTTTTTTTTTTTTTTTTTTTTTTTTTTTTTTTTTTTTTTTTTTTTTTTTTTTTTTTTTTTTTTTTTTTTTTTTTTTTTTTTTTTTTTTTTTTTTTTTTTTTTTTTTTTTTTTTTTTTTTTTTTTTTTTTTTTTTTTTTTTTTTTTTTTTTTTTTTTTTTTTTTTTTTTTTTTTTTTTTTTTTTTTTTTTTTTTTTTTTTTTTTTTTTTTTTTTGGGCACACTGTTGGTGAGCCAGAACGTGTTACATCTATACTTCGTAGATATGGTAGAACTTCTGATTAGCCTGCGAGGCATAATCATCTGATTAATTCAGATGAACCTGATCTAGGGGATTATGATGAATCCTCTATCTACCTTAAAGCCATATCAGATCCCGAATCTGACAGATGGCAAGATGCTACGAATATAGAGATACAGTCCATGAAAGATAATCAAGTATGGGACTTGATTGATCTTCCACCCAGTTGTAAGACAATGGGATGTAAATGTTTCTTCAAGATGAAGACTAACATGGACGGTAATGTAAACACCTTTAAGGCTCGGTTGGTTTGCAAAAGGATATACTCAGAATCAAGGAATTGATTATGAGGAAACCTTTTCATTTGATGATAAAATCAAAGAGTTTGACTTTTCTCAAAACCATTATGAGCCCTGTGTTTATTAAAGCTAGTGGGAGCGAAGTAGTCTTCTTGATCTTGTATGTTGATAACGTACTACTTATTGGAAATGATATTCCAACTTTGCAAGATGTTAATCTTGGCTTGGAAAATGTTTTGCCATAAAGGATCTTGGATTAGCTACTTACATTCTTGGAATCAGGATCTATATAAATAAGATCCAAATGGCTTATTGGTTGGAGTCAAAGTACATACATTGACAAAATCTTATGAAGATTTAACATGCAAGACTCCAAACGTGGAGAACTGTCTGTGCAAAAGGGCATAACCTTGAGCAAGTCTCAAAGTCCTATCACATCTGATGAGATAAGACGAATGAAAAGGAATCCCATATGCTTCGGCTATAGGATTCATTATGTATGCCTTGTTATGTACTAGACCAGATGTCTCGTTATCCTTGAGTTTGACGAGTCGTTATCAACAGAATCCAGGTGAAGAACATTGGATTGCTGATAAGAACATTCTTTAGTATTTGCGGAGAACTAAAGATATATTATTGGTTTATGATGGTTTGGAAAAGGAGTTGAGTATTAAATGTTATATGGATGCTATTTTCAAAACTAATCGAGATGATTCTCGATCCCAATCAGGCTATGTCCTTGTCATGAATGACAGACTAGTTGATTAGAAATGCTCAAAGCAGAGCACAGTTGCATAGTCTACAATAAAAGCAGAATACATTGCTGCCTCAGAAGCTGCTTAGGAAGCTGTCTGAATTAGGAAATTTGTTGCTGAACTAAGGATAGTGCCCAGCATTGAATCTCCTATTGAAATGTACTGTGATGATTCAAGTGCAATTATATTTGCTAGAGAATCATGTGTACATAAAGGTAGTCAACACATTCTTTGAAAGTTTGACTTCATTAAGTGGAGTCATTTAGAAGAATGAGATAAGTATTCTTAAGGTTCACTCGAATGAAAATGTGGCTGACTCGTTCACGAAGCCCATTACACATAACAAGCATGATGATCATGCTAGTAGTGTATTGGACTTAGTTATGCCGCTGTTCTTTTTCATTTGAAATTTAGTATTTGGATATTTGGAACATTAAGCAGTTTTATATTATTGAATTGATATACTTGGTATGATCGTCTTCATTTATAATACTGTGTTCTATATTAGCATGTTTAATCCATGAATAATTGTTGATTATTCAAAATCTCCATAGTCGGTTATGTTATGGAAGTAACATGAATTAAGACTAATATGAAGTTTTGGTTTTATTCACTGA